>JAOPTO010002205.1:0-142481 GCA_033822845.1 Tetrapedia diversipes | reverse complement strand
TTAACCCTTTGCACTCGAGAGGTGACCGTTAGTCGTTTAATGATATTAACTTCAACAATTTTCAAATTCGAAATATTTACTATGATTCACTTTAACAAAACTTCATTTAATTTAGTTAAGTCGTATATTAAAATTTACATATATGACTGTTTAACCTCCGAGTCTGACTAATAAACAAACTAACTAAAGTCAGAAAATTTGCGAAACTATCATTTGTTAACTAACAGTCACCACTTAAGTGCAAAGGGTTAATTGTCTAGTAATATTAATTTGAAAGATTTCCAAGCGCAAAATATTTACTAAGATTCGCTTATATTAACCCTTTGACCTCGACAGGTGATTGTTAGTCGTTTAATGATACTAACTTCAACAATTTTCAAATTCGAGATATTTACTATGATTCACGTATATTAAACTTCATTTAGTTTAGTTAAGTCATATATTAAAATTTACATATATGACTATTTAACGTCCGGGTCTGAACTAACGTCTGAAAATTTGCGAAACTATCATATGCTAGGATTACGATGTCCCATGAGAGGGGACAGCCGAGTGCAAAGGGTTAAAAACGGTCATTTGATCGGTTGTGGTAGGAATAGTGTTAATAATTCGAATACGCAACTGGCTGGGTTTATCTGTAGAAAAACGTTCTTCGTTTCGCGCACATGGACAAATTTTGCCAGACGCGGTCAGATAAGGTAATGGATTTGATAAAAGGCAGAATGCTGCTGACCTATCGCGCTTCTGTTTCGGTTTTATTTTATTTTATTTTTTTCTTCCTTCATTCTTAATCTACTGACAGAAACTCGTGTTCTGTAACAGCGCTGAGCAAAATATTCGTGTGTAATTACATTTGAACGCTTCTCCCAGGGTTTGAACCCTCGTCGACTGTCAAAACTGGAAAACTATCAATTATACTAAATACGATGTAAAGATGAAAGTAAAATTTTCCTATAAAAATTAAGCGATAAAGATTAAATCTTTCTACTTCTCAGAATTTTACTTTACCTCGACTACTTCTGAATTTCGTTCAAAATAAATATAAACATGGTCCATAATACAATTCATCCATGATTTAAAAATTTTTAACCCTTAGCATTCCGTTGGTTCCGTTGCGGAGAGATTCTGTATTTAACCCTTTGCACTCGAGAGGTGACCGTTAGTCGTTTAATGATACTAACTTCAAAAATTTTCAAATTCGAAATATTTACTATGATTCACGTATATTAAACTTCATTTAGTTTAGTTAAGTCGTATATTAAAATTTACATATATGTAGGAGCCAGAAGTTGCCCATAGATCGTGAGCGAGCGAAACGTAGTGGTAGAAGCGATTTTGTCACGAGATGCGGTTGTTCGACAAGATTTTCATCCTTTGTTCATTCCGTGCGCGGTGTTCATGTAGTTGTGACCTAATTCTCTTTTGTACTATTTTAAAATATATAATCTTTATTTAATTGTTTCCTACATAAATTTGGGGGCTCAGCCGGGATTGCGCCAAGTGATTCTGCGAGATATTCTACGACGCATTGCGACGAAAAAATATAAAAAAAAAACAGTGAAACCCGCGTCGGGAGTTCGAGAAAAGTCGAAAAACAAAAACAGAATATATAGTGTGTTCGACGTGCGACGAGTGACATAATGAAGGACTTGACCAAATATACGGTCACGTCGTTAAAAGAGGCGTTAGCAGCGCGTAATCTACCGACGATGGGCACGAAAGCCGAACTTATTGCGCGAGTGTTAGGAGCCGATCCAGAGGGAACGTGGCTGGGCGACGAGTCTGGCGAAGCAGTGAGTGACATCGAGGATTCGAGTGCGGATGGCGCAGCGAGTGCACCACCAACGACGAATCTACAACAGCGAGAGATCGAGATGTATAAAAGAGAAAAACAATTAGCCGAGCGTGAGTTAGCAGTAGCGCGTCTTGAGATTGACGCCATGCGAAGGGTGCTTAGTCTCGAAGCTACGACGGGAGCTGACCAGCAATGGCGGTCGACACGCGACCATGCGATTGCGACGAGCGGCGATATGGTTGAGCCACAACCGACGCAGAGTGGTACTGCGGCGCGCGGTGCATGTCGGCGACGAACCGATTTCCGTGGTGACGATCGCGTCGCTCCGGCCAACAGCGACGACAATTTCACGATGGAGCGACGACGACCGAGAGTCAACGTGGCGGTGATCGCTGATTTACTGAGCGGATTTGACGGTAGACCAGGCGACTTTGAGACGTGGGAAACGCAGCTGAGGCTGCTCAAGGCCACGTATCAACTCGACGACAATTCAGTGCGGGTACTCATGGGAATGCGGCTAAAGGGGAAGGCGCTCGAGTGGCTGCACTCTAAACCCGAGTACATCACGACGCCATTCAACGAACTTCTTGGTGAATTGCGAGCGACGTTCCATCATCGACAGAGCCGATTAGCGATGAGGAAAAAATTCGAGCAACGCGTATGGAAACGAGGTGAGACGTTCCATGAGTACTATCACGAGAAAATCATTTTGGCTAATCGAGTACCAATCCAGTGTGCCGAGGTGCTCGAATATTTGATCGACGGGATACCAGACGAAACGTTGCGCAACCAGGCGCACATCCAGCGTCTGTCGTCGACGGAAGAGCTCTTGGAGGCCTTCGAGGAGGTAACTCTTCGCGACAATCCATCACGAGGATCCACCAACACATCAGCGTCGACGAGACACGAAAAGCGAAGCGGTGTCTTCAACAGAGAGCCGGGCACGGATGCCGGCAGCAGCGACAAGAAGAGGGACAGTGCGAAAGGCGTAGTGCGTTGTTACAATTGTGGCGATCGCGATCACATAAGCGCGAACTGTCCGACAAAAGATCGCGGCGTAAAATGTTTCGAGTGTCACGAGCGCGGACACCTTGCGTCGAAGTGTCCGAGAAAGACGGGAGCGAACAAACCGAGTTGTTGTTTCATTGCGGGAATCACGAGCGAGAAATATTTGAAAGACATAAGGCTAAACGGTTGCGAAATAGAAGCGGTGATCGATTCGGCGAGCGACATTAGCTTGATACGCGCGAGCGAATATGTCAAGCTTGGTTCTCCACCCTTCTTATACGGCGAGTTATCTTTTGACGGCATAGGTTCTAAAAACAATATGACTTTGGGAGAGTTCGAGACCGCGATTGTGATTGACGAACATTCTTACCGAATTCGTATTCAAGTTGTTCCTGACGTCATGTTGCGACATCAGTTTCTCATTGGCGCGAATTTCCTAAAAGAAACTGACGTGAATTTGCGAGGTAAAGACGTTACGATCCGACCACTTTCAACGACGATCGCGACGTGCGATGGCATCGGTAGCAAAACCGTACCGGAGGTTTTCAAAATTGACGTATCGTGTAACGAGAATGACGTAGTAGATGTTTCACACATCGCTAATTCCGAACAGCGCACGATAGTAAACGAACTCGTGAGCGGGTACAAACCGAATAAAACGCGCGAATTTGATGTGACAATGAAACTTGTTTCGACGGACGAAGAGCCTGTATATCAATCCGCGAGGCGTCTACCGGCTCACGACAGGGACATTGTCAATGCGCAAATCGACGCGTGGATCAGCGAAGGGATCGTACAGCCGTCTACGTCGGACTACGCGAGCCCAATCGTACTTGTACGAAAACGCGACAATTCACATAGACTGTGCGTCGATTATCGGCGTTTGAAAAAAGAGGCGGACGATCTGCGAGCGAAAGCGGACCGAGAAATGGGCGAAAATCTGAAAATGCGAAACGATTTGAAGATGTTGGAGGATCAACTGCAAGATCTGAACAACAAATTGGACAACGCTAGAGCGGAGAACGATGCATTGAAGAAGGAAAATGAAGATCTGAAAGCAAAGATGACGGACATGAAGGATGAATTGGCGACCTTGAGGGCCGAGAGCGAGTCTCTCAAGTCAGAGATCGCCGATTTGAAGAAATTAATCAAGGACTTGAAAGCACAGATCGCTAGGCTAGAAGCGGACGTGGATCAGTGGAAGATGGAGAACTGCAAATTACAAATGGAAGTAGATAAACTAAAATCTCAACTGGAGAAGGCATTGAAGGATTTGAATGAATGTCAGGCTCTAAAGAAAGCGTTGGAGGAAGATTTGGCCCGACTGCAGAAAGAGAAAGCCGAGCTCGATAAGAAGCTTGCTGACCTAACGGAACAGATTGAGCAACAGAAGAAAGCACTGGAAGCTGAAAAATTGGCTAAAAGCAAGGACGCTGCAGGAATTGCGGCCCTGCGGAATGAGCTCGACGCGTTAAAGAAGGAATTTGAGAAACTGAGAGCGGAAAATAACAAATACAAGAACGAAATAAACGATCTAGAAAGGATCAACAGAATTCTAATCCCAATTTTGTCAAAGCTGTCGCACCCAAAACCGGAGGAATGGCATAAATTTATCGATGTTACTCAGCAATACTTGAACAGTGCACCAAGTCGGAGTACTGGTTTTTCACCATTTCAGCTTCTCGTTGGTACACGTATGCGGATAAAAGAAGATCCTCAGATACGCGAAATATTAGATGAAGAAGCAGCTACTATATTCCAGGATGAACGAGATGAAATACGACGACAAGCAGCAGAAACAATTTCAAAATTATCGGCGGAAAATAGGAAAAATTACAATCGCCGTCGAAAGAAACCCGCAAAATATAAAGAGAATGACTTGGTCGCTATAAAACGAACGCAATACGGCCCTGGTCTCAAATTGCATCCAAAGTATCTTGGACCTTACCGTATTATCAAAAGTCTGCGAAACGATAGATACGTCGTGGAAAAAGTAGGAGAACACGAAGGACCTAACAAAACCTCCACTTCGGTCGACCACATGAAATTCTGGACGGACGATGAAGAATATGATTTATCTGATATCGACGATAATTAAACATCTGAGGACAGATGTAACATTGCAGGATGGCCGAATGTAGGAGCCAGAAGTTGCCCATAGATCGTGAGCGAGCGAAACGTAGTGGTAGAAGCGATTTTGTCACGAGATGCGGTTGTTCGACAAGATTTTCATCCTTTGTTCATTCCGTGCGCGGTGTTCATGTAGTTGTGACCTAATTCTCTTTTGTACTATTTTAAAATATATAATCTTTATTTAATTGTTTCCTACATATATGACTATTTAACTTCAGGGTTTGAATTAAAGTCTAAAAATTTGCGAAACTATCGTATGCTAGGATTACGATGTCCCATGAGAGGGGACAGCCGAGTGCAAAGGGTTAATATGATTACATTTCAGACGCTTTGTTATTAAGTTATTTTTCGACCTACTTTTATAGTTAAAAACATGAAAGAATGTAAAATTAAGCAATGTTAAAGACGTACTTTCTATGAAGAAATTAAAATTGTGTGAAAAAGAGACTGTTGCGCGTAAAGAAAAGAAACGCAGGAAGCGCTAAGGGTTAATATTTTATATAAAATTTAAAAAATTTTCTTTCGACAACCAATTCTCAATTCGTCCACGGCAATCAATGAACGCAGAATGTCAGCCACACAAGCATTATTAAGCGAAATGGTAGCGGCAACGCAAAGGTTACGCAACGCGCAACATCATAAATATGTGCACATGTTAAAAGTGATAAATTGCACACAGCATTTATCCATGTATTTAAATATTCCACGTTCCCATGACATCAGAAAATTGCATTATACGCAACACGCTGGAGTGGTATACGTTCTCTACGTGCAACTCTGTCACGATTAATCAGCACGTTTAATCTCAACAATGCTCCACTTTTCCCGATCGACCGGAGAAACACGCCAGAACGAATTTCTATCATCAGCAGCAGCGCGAAGAGGGGGTTATCTTTAACAGGCTTGCAGCCGATAAAACAGCGATTCAATTGCATCGATTTAAACGGTTCTCTAACAATGGTAGCTCGTTGCAAAAAAGTAATCCAAGCTTTCCTGTTAAACCGGATTCACGCGTGACAAACGAGCGTAAGTCAGTTTGTAGTTAATTATAAACGATAAAGTTTCTGTCACGGTCATCGTGGATAACGTTGGAGAAACTGAACAGCTTCAAAAACAATGGCTGAAGTTGCACAATACTATCCGAAATGCTTCAAAAGATTTTTATAGCACTAAAAGATACTATTACTTTTACTATTGCGTTGTTATAACTTTTCTTTCATGAGGTAATCACCGTAAATTCCCCAAAATCGATGAATGACTACTTGCCACACATAACAACGGTAGACTATAATAATATTCGATGTATTTCCATATTTATCAGAAATATACAGAACTCTCGCAAAATTTCTACATCCTAACAAATCCAAACACTTTAACAGTATTCCTACCGACACTTCACGTATACCTATTCCTATCGCGACATTCCCACGTAAGACAAACTACAAATTTTTCTCAGAAACTAAATAATGAAAAAAGAAGTGAATATTGAAAAATGTATTATAGGTTTATTTGAGGAAAAGTATAAAATTTAAAGGCAGCTCGATTACGTTGTATATGTGAAATTCTAATCGAAATTTTAAAAACGGTCATTTGACCGGTCGTGGTAGGAATAGCGTTAACCCTTTGCACTCGGAAGGTGACTGCTGATAATCAAGTGGCAACAATCTTGCAAATTTTCGAATACAAATAACTCTGTTTAAAAATCTCAGAGGTCCTCATCAGAACGAAATAAATATTAAACTAAATCAATACTGATCTATCCAATTTTCAGCGTTTTGCACTTTGAAATTATTGAAAATAGAGAGTAGTCGTCTTTCAAGTGAATTAATATATCCGTTAATATATATTCAATCTCTTCGATTAACCCTTTGCGCTCGAAAGATGACCAAATAATAGTTTCACAAATTTTCAGACTTAAGTTAGTTTACTAATCAAACTTACAGATTAAATAGTCACATGTAAATTTTAATATATCACTGAACTAAAACTAAAAACGTTTGTTATAGGCGAATCTTAGTAAATATTTGAAAATTTTTGAAGTTAGTATATCATTAGACGACTAACAGTCATCCTCTCGTGACAGTACAAATGGTTAAGCTCAAATAAATCTAGCTTTACGCCAGTAGAGAGGACCTGCAGCACCAAATAGGTATTCTCTGAATCGTCCATCGATACGGGGTTTCACGGTTCTAGCGCACGTTCAGTTGCACGTTCAAAGATGCGAGAACGAAGACCATGGATTCGCTCCGAAGGTCAAAGGTGAAAGTAAGCAGAGCGAGAGGAAAAAGGCTGCCGTGGAGAGTTCGATGCAGTGAAGAGCGGCGAGAAGGCAACGTGGCGCCAGTTGAATGGAAATCGGCGCTTCACGCACTGATTCTTACGTAACGGAGGCATCGCAGGGGCTTGCTTTAACCCTTTGAGCATTGAATACTCTAGGTCGAAATGGTTTGCGCGGATGGCATTATTGTTACTCGTACATTAGTATTGTGTTGCGATATGTGGAAGATCGAAAAACAAATGCATATCAATGGAGAATATTCCAAGGAGCGGGGATAACGATTAGCCAATTGGAGAGTGGTAACAAATTGCCATACAGAGAGACAATACTGTAGTAGACGCATATACAGGGTGGTGTTCGGACAGCCCTGGGCTTAAACTGAAAGAGTAACTCACTGAGACATTCTAAGACGAAAATCAAGAGTAACGATTTTGCGTTTGAGGCTTTGTTTGCGAGTTATAACTAGTTAAAGATATCGTTTAATCCGGACCGTTCGACTCTTGAGAGCGGGTAACCGAGGCAACTCGGTCGGTAACGTCGCTGAGTCCACAGTGATGCTCGAGCGTCGAACGGTCCGGATTAAACGATATCTTTAACTAGTTATAACTCGCAAACAAAGCCTGAAACGCAAAATCGTTACTCTTGATTTTCGTCTTAGAATGTCTCAGTGAGTTACTCTTTCAATTTAAGCCCAGGGCTGTCCGAACACCCTGTATACGTCCGTAGCATCCAAAGGGTTAACCATACTAATAACCCGTTCGTCCACTAGTGTGGACTCAAACGGCAATGGTTGGCTTCGCTCGATTGTCAACCATCTTTTACCTCGCCCGAGGCGATTCCGTTGATTTCAGGCAAAAACGCCGATCCTATCTGTTTAACGCTCGATAACATGCTACTCGAGCTAGTTGATGATCGGTTGTTCGATATCGTTCGCATTCTCCTTTACTTGATCTCCTATAAATCGTTTAGTACGCGGAGAAGAAACTGAAATTGTAATTGTATCGGTAGCATTAGCCCTGGTATGTTAACCGTTTCAAGTGTAAGCATGATACTGAAGTGCATGACTATGGTGTATTTGATGGTTATCATTAGTTGTGCGTCTGTATTAAATAAATGTCAATACTACATTATGTTCAAAATAAATTATTGTATTATACACTTCAGAGTTATGTGTTTGTATTATATTGGGTGAAAAATTGGTAACGAAACAGCTGTGCAATTATTCTACCTTCTATCGTGTCTCATTCAGCATTTCGAGATATCTCAGAAAGGTTGATCGTATCAAATCAAAAATGGGTTGGGCTGTTTCTACATTTCTGAACTTCCATAAATGTAGAAAATGTGTGGAAACGCATAAAAAAAACATAGGCCATTTTAATTTAGGAAAGCGGTGTTGTTATGAAACATTTATATCTACGTTCTACATTTATAATAAACTAGAGGATAAAGTGAAAAAAACCAATAGAAAGTCAACTAACTAATTTGTAAAAATTGCAAATAGGATTTCATTATCAAAGTAAATAATCGTATAAAGATATATATTTCGCTATCGCTTTAAGCTAATACCAGTTTTCCGTTTCATTGTTTTTCGACTTTTAAATCATGTCTTTAGTGGACAATTATTACAACATTTATCAACAGTCCACCGAAAGCTGACAGAAGAAGTGCAATCGTTTGTTCCCGTTCGAGAAACAAATGATAAGATTGAAGTTAAGCCGCGGGGCAAAAATAAACAGCACATGATCCCTTGTTAACCTCATTGTTTGAATTTGCGGTATGCTACTTTTCGTAACGATAAATTGACCTCTGCTGGCAGACTTTAAACACGTAACACCCGATGTTCTACAATTGCTCGGTGCTACAGACATGCCGTGATATCGTGATATCGCGAATATCACGTGAACGAGATAAAAAAAAGAAGCACCGCAATCGAGATGTTGCTGAATATCCAGTTGAACTGCAAACACCAATCTTGGCGTACAAAAGACGGATTTCTATATGTTCTTACGAAATTATTAAACAAAATTACAAAACTATACTTTCAGGTTGTTCCTAACAACCCTATAATTGTGACATTGAACCATTAATTAAATAAAAACAACCCACTATCCTTCGTCTTTATGTTCGCAAAAAGCTACACAAACCTAATGAAAACTCTACAATGCCATACAATTCGAAAACGATACATTCATGGAGTCCATGCTATTAGGTTTTATTATTTATCAATGGATATGTATCAATGGGTCTCATTTACATACAACTACTAAGCAACTTATTAATATCAACTTAACATAAAGTGAAAACCTATAAATCGCTTGTATCGCGTTTTCTAACACAATTCAAAGCAAGGGCACAAGATTACCTACATTTGTCCCATAAATCAAGTACCATGAACGAGAGCAATTCACATAAACGGAGTCCTGCTGTACTTCGATCGCAATCCGCCTCGAGCACCGTCGAAGAGGCGAGGCGAGGAGAGGGAGATTCAACAAGTCGCAGAGATCCTCGTCGACTCTAGAGACCGTGGCGCGATCGAAGGATCTAGAGGATCGATCGCGGGAACGGAACCTACTCGGCTCGCATGGGCACGTTTGCGAAGAGACCGTCGTTTTCAAGGCACGACCCGGCAAGACGGACAAAAGAAGCAGGCAGGCACAAGGAGAGGAGGCAAAAGAACGTTTCGCTTTCCGGCGCAGAAGAGCGTGTCGCCCCTTTCGAGACTTGGCACGCTGGTTTTTCCCTTTGTCGACGTGACCACCGTGCGAGCGTGCGTGTGTGCACGGGACGCGAGTGATTGTAAAACGCGATGACTAACGTATGATTCAGTCTTGATAGCGACGTGGAAAAGATGGCGAACGCGCGACGACCGTGTGTGCACTGTGGTAAAAACCGGATCCGAACTTTCAGAGCCGATTCGCTGCACTTGTTTCTCTTTTCCACGCTTCCTCGAGCTCGGCTTGTTCAATGACACTTTTTGCACCCTCTCCCTCCTCTCTCTTCTCTTCATCTTGGACACTCCTTCCGACTCCCTGTTGATCGACTCAAGGATTCGTTCGGTTTTCAAGTGCAATTTTTAGGAAGTCCAACCACTTTTTCGTCTCTCTCTCTCTCATACACACACTCACTCACTCACTCACTCTTCATCTTTGTCTCTTTTTGCACGTTTGCCGTAGAAAGGAACAGAACAAAGAGAGTTCTGTATGCAAACGACCGGTTCGCGCTTCACGGGGACTCAAGGTGAGCATTAAAAAGCAGCGAAACAAAGATTGATATGACTGAATAAATATGGAGCGCTGGCGGGCGGTTTATTCATAAATGACGCGATCGGTTAGTTTGGCGAGTTAAACGTTCGGCCTGTTTTCTCAGCTGGTTCTATCCGTGTGCGGATCTACTTCGATTTACGCGTTTGGCAACTAGCGTAAGACAACAAATATTCGGTACAAACGATAACGAAATAGATTAAAAGATAATAAACCGATAAATTATTAGGTTTTTACAGGAGGAACGAAAATTGTAGGAAGGATTCTACAACAGTTTTGCGTTAACCAGTATTTAACCACAATTAACCTTCGAACGACGGATCACAGGTCCGTTCTAACCTAGCCATAAATGAATACTTTCGTGTCGTTCGAGGCACAATGGATTTGACTTTCATTCATTTACGTCGGTATGCATATTATGTTGGTTGTATGCAAATTTTGTGTACAGGGTGTCCAAACTGAAGCGGGTCTCCTTCGTTCTTCGTGAAATAAATAATGTATACGCCTGCGAAAAACTTTTCTTCCATGGTTTCCCTGCTTTGAAACCATGCAAGTATTTTTCGTATCGTTAACATTATACCACCATCGCAGAAGCATCCTCTATACATATATTAGTGATTTTAGCTAAAGTAGAAATCATAAAATTGCTTAAGTCATGAGGAAAGTTGTTTAAAATGTACTGGTATTGGAAATGTTAAAAACACAAGAGACCTTTTAAATGGTCCCTTCAGCTTAGACACCGTGTATGTACAATTAAATATACATTTGTATATACAATTATATAATTGAAACTACAAAAATTACTTTATACACCATAGAGAAATTGTTATGAAATAAGCATCAATAAATCGTAAACTTAATGAAGTTATTATTTTAAAAATCGTTAAACCTGTTTTACCTCCAATCGTTAAGACCGTTTTCAAAACTGTTTGCAGTGCGACGGTTAATAAGAATAATTGTCAAAGTATCCCACGATATCTAATTAGGGACGTGTAAAAAGCTGCCCTAAAAAGTATCACATTCGTTTATCTCCCATAACAAATTTGAATAACTCGATAATCCAACAGCGTATTATCAATGCATTTACACCACTTCCAAAATGGAGTCTATTGATATTTATGGAGAATATTTGGCATTTATTGCGATCTAATAAAAGATTCAATGTTACGTATGTACGTGTACCGGTATGCGGAATATCGCCACGTCCATTATTATTTCCTTCGCGCCTGCACACGAGCACTATTGTGTTCGGTTTATCAGAATCAACCTTCTGTAACGTTTCACCGCCGGTAGAAAGTTAAACAGTTTTCACAATCCACGTGGTTGCCTACTCACGCTTCCACGAACGTATTGTTCGAAACTTTTCCCTCCCGTTTCCCCTGTTTTTCCATACTAATGAGGCCCGATCGCGAAACATTGGGCAAAAAACGAGCTCGAGCGAGAAACCGAACAAGCCCGACACCCTGTGAAACGTTCAACGGGTTCGTCTGATAAAAATCGAATTATTTGGGGCAACACACTTTTAACGATGCACTTCAGGAAACAATAATGAAATCTTGGTGTCGTAAAAAAACAATGAAGCGTAGAATAATTATCAGATAACAGTAGGTGTGTATGGCAGACGATAACTTGCATTAATACGGCATACTAAGCCACAGAATTGTACATTTAAATATGCGTTTTAAAAGTTATTACACTAACGCATATCATTAATTAATATTCTATTAATATTAATTGCTAATATTACAACATAAACGATATTGTGGCTTCAAGAAAATGGAAGCGCAACTTTTATAAACCGTAATAGCATAATTACGAAAAGAAGGAGAGCTATTAACGATCCCACGCCTCGTTTACCACTACACTCCTCCTCCCCCATAAACATAGACACGGACACAAATACAAAAACGAGAAAAACCCACCTAATCACAGGCTAAAACCACGAGGACGTACAACGAAGACGCAAACGTTTCCTATCTTTCGTCGTTCGTCGATGCTCACCTCGCCACCGGTAAGAAATAAATATTCTTGCGCACAATCATTAAACGCTAAAGAAATCACCCAACACACCAACAGCGACAGGAGAAAACAACAACAACAAAAAAAGAAATGGTGCTCGATGTTGACTGACTGAGAAAAATGATATTTTTCCGATTGCCGAGGAAACTGTTTTACACATTATTCACCATGTATCGAGGGCAAGTCACGGTTCAGTCGTTTGCTCCGTTGCGTATACAGACACGATTTACGTGGCTACACGCGAGTCAGGCTTGGAACCCCGTGCACAGGGAACACGTTAGCCCACAATCAATGCACCATTCAAACTAGTAGCGATAATTCATCACCGGACAAAAGTAGCGATCCGCAATGCTCGTTTCGTTGAACAGAATGGAAACGAGAACCGGAATAAACCGCAAAATAACGAATTAATTAAAGGGACAATATAAACACGGGCGGTTGGGGGGGCCAGCGGTGTCTCATTTGCATATGCAAGACGACGCGTCGACCGCGGTAAATTATTATAATTACCCTTTAAATATACCGTTCGTTTCACTTGCTTTTTTACGCGAGGTGTACAGCGACCATCAAAAGTTTGGAGCGTGTTATTACTTCGGTGTAAACGAGAACTTCCTTTAGTTTGCAATGCACCGTAATTAAGATACACATTGTAACTGTGAATCTGCGTTTAAATTATTAAACGTTCCATGCGATCGTTGTACTAATTTTTCAATCGTCTCTTGGTTTAACCTAGTCCAACTTCTTTGCGAATCTTTCCGATGATCAATAATTTGAAACGCTGTTAAAATATTTTTGGCATTTCCACCAAGCATTCATGTGAAAGTGATCTTTGAAATGGAATTGTAAGATGCGATAATTTTAATAATTAGCAGCAATAAGAAGTATACTTTGTGAACTACCCCCTAAATGTTATATTATATCTACTTGTGTTGTGTACGTGTGAATAAGCTTGTTGATTTAAATAACACTTCATCGAATGCTTAGTACTTTTGAAAGATGATGTATTATATATCGAGTGCACATCCATATTTCATTTTTCTCCCTTTCTCTCTTTCGTTCTGACAGAAATTTAATTTGCAAAACATCGCCTGAGTGCGAATAGCATGAATCATGATTTATCGATAATTGGAAATCTCGTCTCTGCTTGTTGGCAGCAATGGAAAGTATTCGAGCGTTTGAAAAATCGCTGATAGCGTCGTCCGCTAATAAAACTGTACAGCGTAAAAAGTGCCGATTTCACTGATCAAAAAAACAAATCACACGCGCGATATCCTCGCAGATAAACGATCAACGATAAAGCCATTCAACTTGCGTGTTTTGATGGCGCGCCTTAAAACTTCGCCGTGTAATTAAAGCCCATGAAATCCGCCGCCGACGATTTTTGCCGCAATTAACCGGCGGTCAACAATCTTGAAGGATCAAAAGGCCAATTACACATATGCCTTTTTCTAGCCAGCGGCCAGTTGCACACATTCCGTTGCACGTAAACGTGGGACTTGTGGAACGAGGAATATGAGCGGAGCCGAACGCTCTGCGCGCGATTACAAGCATGATTTCTACGTATATCAAGGAAATAAGCCAGTGAAATTATGTTTCATGCCTTTATTAAACGCACGTTCCTATCTCATTTTGGCCTATAATATCTACTTACAACTGTATTAACTTTCATCGAAAATAATAAGGTGAAGCATGAAAACTAGTGAAGAATAAATCTGGTAAATGTTTTAGACACGTACAAATTATTGTATTTTGATAACGATGCATATCTATGAGGATATTAACCCTTTGCGCTCGAGAGGTGACTGTTAGTCACCGAACGATAGTTCCACAAATTTTCAAATTTTAGTTAGTTCGTTTATTATTCAGGCTCAGAGGTAAAATAGTCGTATATGTAAATTTTAGTATATCACTTAACTAAACTAAATGACGTTTAACCCTAGAACTCCTAAGGGGGAGAGGGGGTTCCTCGAACCCACAAATTGGAAAACCTTAAATTAAAGTCATTTCCCTTTTATAAAAAATTCTCTTAAAATTATTTATTGTTATATACACATTTAAGTTTGATATTAAAAAGTTCCCGTTGCTATGTGTAAAAAATTAGTAAGCATAAAAGAAATATAACTGACTACGCGCGGTGGCGATCACGCGAAGTGGACCCTCACGCTCTTCTTTTCTCCAAAGAATAAAAATTACAGAACGAAGAATGATATGACTATGCAACTAATTCGGAACTTTAATTGGAAAGACACTACGAACTAAAATACCAAAAGATACAGAACCGACAAAAAAGGGAAGATGTTATGAGTGTATACTGGAGGCTAAAAGCAGAGACATAAAATATAATAGTTCATTAAAAACAATGCAAAGTTCTTATAAATGCAAAAACCATTGTTGCAAAAAATATTCATTTAATACTATACTCTGTCATTCATGTTTATCTTAGTAAATATTTCGAATTTGAACATTTTTGAAGTTAGTGTTGTCTGACGACTAAAAGTCGCCTCTCGAGTGCAAAGGGTTAATTTTTATCAAAAATAGTAATAAAAGAAAAGGCTAAAAAAAATAAATACCTGCGGGGGAAGTTAAAATTTAGTTGATGTTGGAAAAGAAAATCGTTTTTACCGTAAGGAAATTAATTAATTTATTAGGAATTTCGTAGATATTAAGTAACTTACGTGTGAAAATTAGTGGAACCGTTGTATAAATGTATCACGTTTCACTAATTAGCGATAAACGATTGAAAACTGACGCGACTCTTCTAAACACAGATACGTAACGATATAAAACTTCTTACCAGCAAAACAAGCTTAAACCACAGAGCATGAAGAAGCACTATCAGTAGCTATAGCAATTACAATCAACGCTCGTTATTCGCGCAAGAAACCCATCGTCCATTGAAGTACATAAAAATATCTATCCCCGTCATGGTTGGTACACATCGTACAAACAAACATGAGAAAGAACTCACTTTCCCATGTCGTCCATACCATGCTCGATCCTTAAGTAGAATCGTCTAACCGACGTTTTACGAGGAAGCTTCCACTTAAGCGTAAAGGAATTAGAAAACAAAAATTAACTGTAAAAGAAGTCTATAACCCTCGCTTAAACATCTGAAAAACGATTATTTAAATAAGATACCACCTTACTTGATTAAAAACTATTTCAATATTGTTCAAACTATTTCACTAACCGACCATCGAATCACCTGGTCCTTCATTTTATTTCGCATCTGAATAAATATATATAAATAAAATAATTTCAGCTCACACGTACTAATTATTGAAAAACAATTAACGCTAGATTTACGGACATTTCTTATATATCTATTTCTAATACACATGAACTAAGGAATACGGTATACATGAAACAGAATTTGAAATTGTAGAACTGAGAGAGAAATACATTTGAGTATATTTGTATCGCTCCATCAATAAAAGTTAGAAAAATTGCCAGGAAATGCCAATTGCCTTTGCAAATTTTGCTTATGAAATTCGAAACCCGTCAAATTGACAGATCTCGTAAATCTAGCAAATCTAATCTTTGTTAATTCGCAGTTATCTCCAATAAAAAAAAAAGAAATCATATTACTTTGCCGAAATTATTCTTAGAACGACAATAATAAAATAATCGAAACAACGCAGTGAGTTTGAAGTCACCGTTCTTTATCTTTGTTCCAATTAAAATTTGCTTAACACTAGAACTACCGGCACTTATAGTGTACTTATTTGTATGGAACAGATGAAATTGGAAATTACATGAAAAAATATCGAATACACAGAAAACAAATCTTTATTTATACCTTCTGCGGAAAATCATACTAAATTTTGGGAGCCTGGTAAAGTGAATTCAGAAGTTTGCTATGAATAATTATCAATCCGTCATTTTGACGGCTCTGATAGTTCTAGTGTTAACACTAAAACTATCAACGATTACAGTGTACTTATTTGTATGGAACAGATGAAATTGGAAATTACATGAAAAAATATCGAATACATAGAAAACAAATCTTTATTTATACCTTCTGTGGAAAATCATACTAAATTTTGGGAGCTTGGTAAAGTGAATTCATAAGTTTGCTATGAATAATCATCAATTCGTCATTTTGACGTCTCTGGTAGTTCTAGTGTTAAGCCTGTAAAATAAAGGGTGACGCGCAAAACACGCAAGCGAAACGGAGCCCACAGAGTACGGTGAATCCTGAATCACGCCGGAATCACGACGGTGTCCCACACCGCGCGTGAAACAAAGAGCCCAACACCATCGAGCGAATGCATTCGTGGCACACGAAAATACAGCGCTATGCGCAGAGGGCAGAGTCGACTGCTCATAAAGCACGTCGGTGCACCGAGTGCAACGCCGCGTGATTTCAAGTCGTCGCTGCATGAGCACGAAGACCATAGAGCGCGATAAAGAAAGCTGAACGCACGTGTGCATCGAAAGAGCAAGTGTGTGCAAAGGGAACACGCATAGCCAAGCTTATACGCCGCTAAGCCCAGGGTGTGCTGCTGTTTTCGTGCTCCCTTTCAGTTTTTACTTCTCGCCCTGTGTCCCGTTCGGCCGCGTTTCACCACCGGCAGCCTCGTTTAAATTTACCGGCTAACGAGAAATGGAAGGTAGGCAGGTATTGTGCAGGAAAAATGCGTTGTTGGTACATTCGTCGAGCTATTTCCACCACGAGATAATACGCGATATAGCTGGATGTTATACACTTGATCGTTGTCTTAATTAGCTGCTGAACACGTATATATCGTCTGTTTACACCTATGCATGTCCGTATTTGGGATATGTTAATTGGGATACGTTGGAGAGATGGATATCTATTTCTTGACTCTGTGTTTGAAAATACGGAAACATTTGAAGCGGACAAGTTTGATCGAGCAACGATAAACAAGCATATTTTTACAAGAGTGGAAATGTTTAAGTAGTATGAAATTAAATAGTGAGGAACAGAAAAAGCGAGGTATTCTTTGAAAGTACTTACTCATGAAGGAAGATTATTAACGGTACTTGCTTTTCGTTGTACCTCTCCATATGTATTTCCATACGAAACAAATTTTAAGAACGTAAAATGAATAACAAAGGATTATCAAAAAAGAGCAGCATTTTTACTGTTTTTTCTTTTTTTTTCTAACATTTTGTCAGCATTTTTTAAAATGCGAACGACTAAACTATCCAGGAACGATTTTATCCCTTTAGAGTTTTCGTTTCGTGGAACGACGAGTACTTGAAACGCTTTAAAAAGATTACCACACAAGTCCAAGAAAATCCATCTGGGCGAAGAAAGCACATGTGCGGCCCGTACGTGTTTGTAAAAACCGCGCGTTCTGTACACATGGCCGAACAAAAAGGGTAGAAAGCCGTGCCTTCCAAGCTCTACCTTCGCGTTTTCTTTCTTCCCTCGTCTCCTTTGCGCCCTTTTTGCTCTTTTACCTCATCCGCTTTTTCCCGGCTACACACCCTTCCTCTGCCATTTTTCATGGAAAAAGACGAGAGCGAGAAACGGAAGATCAACCATATGTTCGCCGTTTCTATTTACAGTTTCAACGCTGTTCTCGTGTTTGCGACCATTATTAGCTCATTCCCCAATTATCGAATACTATTTCTTGTTCAAGTCAAATCAAATTTCTTACACGGCCGTTTAAAAGTACCTTAGTAACTCGAATCGGAGAAGAAGGAAGCAGGCAACGAAGAATTTGCAAACCTTGACAGCGAAAAACGTACTTTAAACAATTTCAATTATTCTTGAAGGAGAGCCTTGAAGATTAATTACGTACTTCATATTATCGATACGTGTGCGTTACAAAAGCCTTAGTAAAAATTAATCTTTGGTGGTAAATGAGATGTCAGTCATGCAAATTATGTTGCGTTCCATAACAACCTATGGAATTGTTAAAATATTTACAGATAACTGAAAAATATAGAAACTCATGGCATTGCGGGTTACTGCTTTATTAAAAAATTAGATAAGCTTCATTTTTTAGTAGAAAATTAAAAGTAATCTTTAAAAAGCTAGATAAGCAACACGCTTGCAATTAATAGTTCTCGAATCAACTTTGATCTATCAGATTCCACTTTACCGCTTACGGATTGATACCAGAAATTCAGAAATTCAACTTCAGCCGTTAGCTGAATTAAATAAAAGATATATATAATATATAATATAATAATAATAAAATAATATTAATAAAATAATATAATATAATAATATATATATTGTTACGAAATAATTTCGTAACAATATTTAAATGAAGATCGCAGAAAATTGTTACGCCTGTAAAACATTGGCGCCACTTTCGCGCGACGGGCAACGCGAAATGTCTGTATACAAAGTAGACAGGGATTTATTATACGCGCATCGGTGTTTCTAAAAGCGAATGATTAGCGTGAAAGAGAGAATCGTGGCCAAAAACAGGCAGAGAACGTGGCTCGCGTGCGGAATATCTTATCGACTGCTCGTTAACAACGTGGCATATCCTCCCAGTCCATTTTCGTCCAACCTACCCCATGCTTATTGAATTCCATAATGGGGATACGCGGGTAATCTCGCCATTGTATCACAAACGCCATAATTGCAAATTTACGACGGAGAAAGCGAATCGTTAACCGGGCCTGATCAACGGTACTCCAATCAAGTTTACTATGCTGTTATCACCAGAAAAACTATGGAATATTTAATGGAAATGTTGGAATCGATATATTAAAATAAATCATGTTTACTATGCATTTATCGCCAGAAAAACTATAAAATATTTAGCACAAATGTTGGAATCGATATATTAAAATATTTTATGACATTAGAATTGATGAAGTTAATGCTGTAAAATTTTAATTAACACGCACAGCTATATATTAACTCGTGAAGCGGTCATTTAATTAATGGCATCCATGGGAGTCCACGGAATCGTAGAATTGACTGTTTTATCGAATAACATTAGAGTACATTAGACTCAGGAATATATAAAATAGCAGGAACTGTTAAAAACATTAAGAAAACTATTATTATGAAGCTATTACTAACTTTAGTTATAGGTTTGATTAATAAGAAAAAATAAAATAAAATAAATAGAAAAATAATAGTAATAATAATATATTTCACCCTTAGAGAACATATATTTGAATCATGACCAAAACAGCAATAGACAAACAATAGGAACTACGCGTCTCCTTATAAATATTCATGAGATTAAAATTTCGTTGTTCCCGTTACTGCTATAAAGACAGCAGTCGATCCTATGCATATTTGCTTAATAATTTAACTGCCACCGTTTCCGTTGCAACGACAAAATCAACAAGCAGGCTCAGCAACAAACAGATCTCCAAGAATACGTTTTCGAAAACGCAAAACGAACGGCCAAGCAACAGGAAACATTATGGAGCCCGTAGGACGGCAACGAAAACAACACCGATCACTTTCGATGTCGTTTAATTTCAACAACACCCAACACGACAGACCCCAAGCGATTTATCGCTTCGAAAGTAAAAACTTTAAAACGTGGCTAGCGACCTGAATAACCATAATAAGGCGAAGTTACTCGAGCAAACGGTAATCAGGCTGTATACCGAGATAAATTACGCTGGAAGCCTGTAACATTGTTTGAAAAGGTAGAAAAAGAAGCTTTGCTTAATGCAACTAACGAGTTCAGCCGAGCAGAAAGTACCACGGCGGCGCAAGCCTGCCTAGTGTGGCCCAGTGAGCTTAGGCCAACCGGACTCCCCCATTGCACGGCGTTTCCTAACCGAATCAACAGGGAACACGCGTGTGCGATGGAGCTTGTAGCCGGTTAAAAGTTCCCCGGGTCCATATTTTCTGGTTTCCACGGAAAGCCGTTCGATCGCGATTTTTCTTTCGCCAGGCCTATTTCACGCGCCATATTTACGCGCACCGCCGTTGGTGAACCAGTCTCTCGCGGCCGGCCAAGCCAACTTTCACGTTTGTTTTCGTTTTTCAAACCACGGGGCCGTTCTAGCGTGCCGGCAGTTTTCCTTTCGTCGTCGACGATCAATTAATCGTTCGTGGCGTGGAAAGAGAGAAAGGGAAAGAGAAAGAGCGAGAGAAGAGGGAAGGGGGGGAGAGGAAAAAATAACACAAGTCGTTAACGATGAATTTCATTATTCCGGTCACGCAGCGGAACACAACACAATATCTCATTCGAAATAGCTGTCCGATGCACGCAGAATACTTATGCGCTCTGCGCTAATCACTATTCCTACCTTTCTCAACAAGGTTCGTGTTCCGAGTATAATGTTTTAGTAATGCAACGCCTGCACGCCCGACCGACACGCCTTTCTTCGGGGTTCTCGCTCCGATCGCCGCCACAAAAACAACGTTCTGCCTCTCTCCATCTTTCCGTATCCCCGTCGATATATTCTATTATTAAAGATACACGGGCAAAACACCGTTTTCGCGGCGATCCTAGAGGCGCAGGACTAACCTTGCGAGCTCGTTACATGTTTTATTCAACGAGCGGCGGTTGCTTATTAAGTAGCAGTTCCCACGAACTCGCATTTTATTTCGCTTAAATCTCGCTCAGATTAGCCGAGTCAGGTTGGTTAGAGCGTTGCGCTTGGAATTCAGCCGATTTGAAACAACTTTTCCAATTCGAGAACCTGTTTAAAATTTGTTTGGCTTCGAAACGCTCTTTCGATACTTCCATTTCACACCAAGCGTCATCCCTTTGGATCGTATTTTAAGTATATGCTTGCAATTTTAGTCGAGATATTTTTAAAAAAATACTTTAACTGTAAGAAGGAACGTTCAACGTAAAATAACACGTTCGAATCGAATGAACGATATATTATTTTTGAATCGTCTGAAAATCAAAGTTAAATAATATTTTATAGAACACACCAATGAAATATCTATTTAACGATTCGGTTTTCGTCCGATTACGAAAACAATATATCGCAAAGTAGAAAACCATAGCTTTAACAGATAAGTCCCTTCTTTAGAACACAAATTATTTCCGCTAACCGATGACGACTATTTGGAACAAAAATTTGAAACTGATCCACGATCCCCGATTATTATAGTCATTATACAGGGAAGATCGAAGAAACTTCGTTACTTTCCATCGGACTTGTGCCACTTTCTAAAACAATAAAATCTTCGGCCGCGATCTGCTTCGCTATTATATAATCCCAGGATCCTAAATTCCAACGTTAGTTTAAACGACGACCCCCGTAAACAAACGGCAAACTTTACGTTTGGAACACGTTCGGAAACGGTTTCAAACGGAGAGGCCTGGCCTAAATCTGGAATTGGCCGCGGCGTGGAAAGTCGTCGGGCGTTTTTAATTGGAAAGGTGGATCTCTCGTCGGGTAAATCAAGCGTGAAAGTGAAATCGAGAGGCGCCAGAAGCCGAGAGAGGGAACAAGAGACAGAGAGAGAGAGACGAGAGAGGCCAGGAAAACGTTTTAAGTCGGCACTCTCGCTTTTTCACGTGTGAAGCAACCTTTAAACGCTTCCTTGGGAACGTAGCGTTGTGAGGGGCGCAGAAAAGCACAAGGTGCACACGTCTGTGCAGGATGCCCCTTCTCTCCTTCAACGCCTTCCAACGCTTTTGTGTATCCAGTTTCTTTTCAGAATATGGGAACATTTTTCGAGCATCTCGCAGAACTTTTTTTTTGCACAACCGCAAAAGGAAGACGGTCGAATGTTTGATAAAAGAATAAAAAGGAGGACCCATCTGCTGGTGGAACCGTTCGTAGACCAGTTCTGAAAACGTAATTCTGTTCCTTTCTTCTTCTCTTTTTTTACTTTCTAAGAATCTTTCGTACAACGAAAGATATTTGCCTTATTTTATAAAATCAACAAGAATTTTCAACTTCAATTTTAATTCAAACTCTTTCCTGTCCCAACATTAAATTTCGATTTTAATCATTACAATTTGTATTTTAAGAAGGAATTTTAGATACTTTTGCATTGAATTAAAATTCAGAATTATCGTACATTTTTTAGTACAGTTGACATGTGAATATTTGGTAGGATAACAAACAAAAAAGAAATCTGGAAGACGTGGAAATTTTCCATCAACTGAATGGAAGTTTCATAAAGAAGTGAAATGAAGTTAAGAAAATTGTACTTCGTTCTTCTTTCTTTTTCTCTAAATCAGCTTCTTTTTAGAAATATGGGAACACAGCGGCTTGGACAAGACGACCGAAGACCTGGAAGTGTAATCGGTGAATCCGCTCTGATAAACGAGCAAAAAAAGATACGCGCACCTGGTAAATAGATGGCCAAGAAGCCAATCAGTGTAAGTCAGTTACGCGTAAAAAAGCAGTAGCGTGAAATTTCAAGTGTTCGTGTGAACGAATCACCGGTAGCGTAACAAAAACCAGTGTTCACGGATCCCCCCACTAATAAAGGGACAGCTACGGGGTCGCTTTGTTAATGAAATTTAAAGAAACGAACGGCAGGATATCCCAGTTAAACGAATTTCACAAATTTGCTTCTAAAAACTAAAATTTAGACGAAGAATCTTGAGAACACTATTCATCATTGTATTTATAATTTATTCGAAAGCTTGGCAACTAAGTGTGTGGCAAAAGATAATCAGAGAATAACCGCGTAAAAATATTTTTCCAACTGAAAAGCAGGGAAAGGGTAAAGACTTAAACAAAAGCAGATTGCACGGCCTAAGCTCGCGTAACGTTTAAATGAGCCGCAGTCCCAGAATGCATTTGCATAGATAGCTCGCAGACGTCCATTAAGCGGTAGCTCAATGAGATAACCTTTTAATAAAATTTATTTTCACACTCAAAAAGCGGCGAGCGAGTGCTTCCATACAGCAAACACGCCTTACTTGGAGAAACATCATGCAAATTTATGCCCATAAAGTATTTTCCACGCAACCGCAACCGTCTTCTCTGGGTGCACAAGAAGAGAGTAGCAAGCAAGGTGCACACGAACGCCAGAAGCCCCTTCCGGTTCGCCTACCGGGGCCCTTTTGTCCGACGAGCCTCTTTTGAGGAATATGAGAAATTCTTTCAACGACGTTCCACCACCATAAGAAGCACTTGACCGATGTCCCCCGTTTCCTTACGGTTATAGTGCGTATTACAGTTCGGTCGATTCCTGCATTTTTACTTTGGAGGGAACCGGTTCGACGTGGCTTGCCTAATTATCAAGCCTGTTATCGTAAAACTATATACAATTTTATAAATTTATTTATCTATATTACTAACTGGTGTTAATATTTCCAATTTTGACACGTTCAAATATTTTTAACTGTGACACGTTAATATTTCTAATTGCCAATTTCTGTATTTTTACTCCATTTTATAACACTTATTTCGTTCCATTTTTGATCTCCCTTTTATAAAATTTTTCATTTCATTAAAATAACGACGTGTTGCCGGTGAATTAAAAACGTACGTTCTTTAAAAAATATTTAGTCAATAAGAGCAGTTACGACACAACCATCACGATCGCTTGGGTATATCATTTTAGAAAGAACTGTCTACTGGTTTTTACCTGCCCTACTTTAATCTAAGATTACACGGACTTTAAACCGGATAACAAGATACACGCGGGCACCATAAAAATGAACCGGTAAATGGCAATGGATCATAATAAGCGATATGCAAGATCACGAAGCAAAAAGTGGCACTGTTTTTGCCCTGTTACAATCCATGGACAATTGGGTATCTGCAACAATTGCTCCCGCGATTAAGATTTAGTCCTTGCTACGTGAACCTTTTTTTTTTGTACGTGGCATACCAAAAAGGAAATCATTTATTAATTTCATTAATCAGCTTTATACTTTTATTGCGTTTAGCAAGAAGTTCAAAACATGCATCGAAATTTAACAAATTTATTATCATTTATGAATTTCCTAAAATACATGTTTTTGCGAAAAGGAAATTAAATCAATTTCAGGGAATTATCCACAATATAAAAAAAACTACTCAATTTCATTTTCTGAATCAAAATTTGGCATATTTCTACAATAACTGTAATCCTTTCAAAATGTTTTATTACTGAGTTTAGCAAGAATTGCTAACAGAAGAGATAAAGGATCCAGTGAACCTATTTTTGCTATAGCTAGGGTTAATTTCACCCAAAAATTTCCTAATCATCCTAAAAATTCATTCATCGAATTCATTCCAAAAACTCAAATAATAATACACGATTCAATGCAGGCCATGAAAAACGTACACGAACGGATGGATTTTACTCGTAAATTCATGGGGAAAAGAAGCAAGGTGTACGAACAACGCTCTTCAGCCCCTTCCTGTCCACCAGGCGTTTTACCGGCTGGGACCAGTTTCTTTTCAAAAATATGGGAAATTCGGAACAGCATGAAAGAGACAACACACGCACGACAAATAACCATCGCGACGTCCACGTTACGGCACTGGCTTGGCGTGTTCGAGCGGTACAGAAAACCGGGCACATAAAGAATGAGTTTGGTTTCTCCCTTTCTTTCTTTCTTTCTTTCTCTCCCCCTCTTCACGACTCGAACCTATGGCTCCGTCTCCCTTTCGTTAGCCTTTCTTACTCGCCATTTCCATTTCTATCCGTGACACGCTCTCTCTCTTTCCCACTTTTTCACTCTTCATCTCGTTCCAATTTCACCACTTTTTCCCCATTTATTCCTACCGTCTCTTGGCTCTTTTGGACTCGCTCGATCGTGCACATCCCTGGATTCTTCCATGGTCTAACTATCATTGTTCGTCTCGTCTACCTATCCAGGCCTTCAATCTCTTTCTCTCTCTCTCTTCTCTCTACTGTCTCCCTCTCCATCTCTCACACTCTCTATCCTGTCCTCTCTTCTCCCTCTCGCACACTCGTTCACTCTCTCTCTCTCACTCTCACTCATATCCTCTTCCCATCTTGGTCTTCTTCTATGGGTCGGTTCTCTTTCCGTCGTAAATCCGAAGCAACAGGTTCCTACGCTGCTTGCTTGCGGCTTGCATTTACCAAGTCGCTTTTTGTTGCCGTTGCACCCCGGCCTCGTGTATGCGTGCCTGGCCGCGCGTGTGTGTGTGTGTGCACGTTGGACACGTGTTGCCCGGCTCAGGGCGAGGTTTCCACTTTCAGAAAAATCCAGACCGAACGATTCCACCGGAGAAGGTAGAGACCTGATGCTTCCTTCGACGTGTCTTGATCACCGGCTCTCGTAGAGCAGCCTTCTCAAACAACCTGTCTTTTCAATCCATTCGCGATAAATAATTTACGTCTGCCGGACGCGAGGCTGCTTTTGCCTGCGCTGGCTTCGTCGTCGACTGGCTTTTGCCTGGGCAAGCCATTTTCTCTAACGCGTTTACGTTTTATATTTTATGCTTCCGTCTATTTGGCGTGCTGTCGCCCTCTCGGAACTTGAGCCCGACGATATTTGAATAAATTTCGTTCTAACGGCCCGGAGGAGGAAATAAGAAGAGTGTGGTGTTATACGCTACCGCGTACACGAACGGAATAAGACGAGAACATATTGTGCTTCTTGGTATTCCACGGTGGTGGGCAGCTTCTTTGAAGTTTCTAACACGTTACGCGCATGTTTATTAGACGCGTGTGATTATTATGGTGTTGTTTGAAGCTCGTGCTCGATACTGTGTACAATTTTTTTCTCCTGCCACGGATTTACACGTAAACCAAAAGCAAGGTTTATTCTTTAAAGGTGTTCAACTTTCGATGTTACTTATAGTTTTCTTGTTTCAATTCAGTCTACACCAACGAATAAACATCATCGTTTTATTTATACGAAATCAATCTGTCGCTTTTCCAATTATTCCAATCGAAATCGTTACGCCCAATCCGACCAAACGTAGAAAAAAGAAAAAAACAATAGGGTATAAAATTCAAAAATGCATTTAGTACATAGCAACGAGTTAAACGGGAGAGCAAGACGATGAAATTTATGACATCCAGAAACCTGTCAGAGATTATTTCCTGAAAGCAGATAAAAGCCTGCATGCGTGCTCTCGGTATGCTCGTGGTAAAATGGAAAGAAAAAGGATAGAATGAAGCAAGCAACAGCCGATTCCCGGACGAAAGAAAATTATTATCTAAATGTTAGAGTCCAAATTTCGAGTGGCGCCTTAGACGGCCATCGAGTACGAAAGTCGAAAGGCTCTCTCGATCGAACGAGTTTCGAAATAGCCGAGGAGAAATTGCCGAGGAAAGTTACGGGCTGGTGTAACTGAAAAGGAAAGAGGGGAAGAAAAAAAGAGTGACAATAAAACTCGAACGGACACGCCGTACCGCCATTTTGCTGGACGCGACCGGTAAACAATGGCACGCTTAACAGTTGCGCGTCGTAGTTTCCTCTTTTTCTGTCAAAAGATACAATTTTTGTGTACCAACAAAAAGAACGGCACACGAAGAACGCAAACGCGTCCTCTTCGTTTCTTATAATTCCACAAATTCGCCAAATGTTTCAGGTACAGGTAGGTTTCGATTAGTTCGAGCAATAAATCACAAGAACTGATGGTGTTATTCGAATTCGCACTATTTTTCAATATTTGAAATTTAGCAATTGGTTCTGATAAAAACTTAAGACACGATGACAAGAATATATCTCTTTATTGTTTATTAAAATGTTTTAGCAAATGTAGACTGTAAGTACTTCTAGGTATTCAGTGTCACATCGAAAGAACTGTAGATAAAGTTAAGAACAATAGGACTAAGTATAGTTAAAAGTAGATATTTAAGTATTGGCAAAGAGATTTATGTATTCTAGTAGTAGGTTAGGTTACTGGGTTCTCGTTTTTGTTTTTTTTTTTTATGTTTGTTTTTATGTTGTTTTATGATAAAATAATAACTAGAATAGGATAGAATAAGGAGAGAAGAATAGGGTAAATGGCTAGGTTAGGTTAAGGTTAGATATTGCTAAATAATAAGAAAGTGTAACCGGAAGCCATCCAAAACCGAAAGGTGCGAATTATGTATAAATAAATAAATAATAAAATATTCACTGTCGCATTAATCAAAATTTCGTTCGCATTAAACGCGACCTGGTACCATTTTACAACTTGCAAGAAATCGAATATCGTGCTACTTAAATTCGCATTAATCGGAATCTACCTGTATATAAATCGATTTCCTGCAGTTCTAAAACCAATTCAAATTTTGTTTATCGATTAGGTAACGTAGCGTATTTCAGGATGAGCGAGATAATATTTGAGGAATCGAACTTTTATGCTTGTTACATAAACAGACATATTGTGTATTTCTGTTTTCTATTGAAACGAGGTTTTGCATACGTTGTTTGTATCAATGCATCTATTATCAAAAGGAAAATATTCTTGTGTTAACCCTTAACCAGTAACCATCAATAGCAATTTCGCAAATTTCCGAATGCAAATGATCGCGCTTAAAAGTTTCAGTGGTATTTATCCGAATTAAATAAATATTAAGATAATCAAAATTCTGTTTTAACTAATTTCAATATTTTTGCACTTAGACATTTTTCAAGAGAGAAAATCGCCTTTCGAGTGCCAACGGTTAAACTTAAAACTTTGATGACTAAATAAAAGGACAGAAAACGTCACAATACTATAAGCTTTCACTGATCGTAATATAAATAAAAGGAATCTTATATTTTAATGTATCCCTTTGTTCAACAAGGTGTATGATACTCTTAAAGGCAATCGTTTCTTAACTTATTTAAATCAGTGGATAATAAAAAAATTGTTATCGATAATTCAAATTCAAATTTTACGCTTAAGAAATCAGCGTGAACTTTCCAAAGAACCTATTAATTGGTAATTCCAACCAATAAGACCGCCGTACTCGCTAGATCCACTTATCCGGGCCAATCGTGACCGAGGTAAGCTAGTTAAGTTAGAGACTTGGCTATGAATAAATGAATGGAGGCTTGATTCAGCGAGGAAACAATTTATAGAACGATCGTGGTGTATTTTTACTCGCGAACGCGACTCGCCCACGTGTTCCTTGCTTTTCGTTTGATCAATTGCCCACGGTTTAAGTTCATTCTACCATTCAAATGAATTCTCGATGCCCGATAGGTAGTAGGGCGTGCGCGCTTGGTACGTAGTTAAGTTTCTAATGAAGTAGAGCAGATTGCCGGTGCTATTAGGAGCGTTGGAATTCTACTTTTTCGACGATACAAAACAACGAAAGAGCTTGATGCGCGATGGTGGGTACGATACGACGGGGATAAATGACGCGTTATCAGTTGTATTGAAATAAAAACGTGCAAAAACAATGAATGCAAAAAATTAAATTCAGAATACAAATATTCTGACTCTTCCGGTGAAAACAAAATTTCAAGAATCGTGCACTTCAAACGAGTGTTTTCGTAAAACAAAAATATGCGTGATACAAGGATACGTAAACTAGAAATTTCCGGAATTGTGAAAAAAAAAAAAAAGAATCGTTACCGGCTGGAGGAAAAACCTACAACACGCTTTAAATTCTTATCGTCGAATAGACGCTGCTGTTAACACGTACAAAAGGAAGTTGGTAAACATAAAATGAAATTATTTGCTAGTTTTTCTCGTGACGCGGGACAAAGGCATTTGTATTCAAATTAGGAAACATCACCAGACATGATACAATTTTACCCGAGCGTTGCTTCAGAGAAACCGACCCCACTTGCGACATAAAGGAAGAACAATTCCGCCACGCGTTTATAGACAGACATTCGTATGTCCTGACGACGAAATACAAGTGGTTGTCCCTCGAAGTACACTGGGGTTCATCGTGTATTGAAAATTTGATTAATTTTAAGATTTTCTTTTCAACTCCCTCTTTAATCCTTTATTAAATATATACCGATGATTATGAAACTGATCGAAGTCAAATATTTATAAAGGGTTGGTTTATTAATCAAATTACGAAAAGCGAAGATGTAAATTTTGAACAAAATTTTTTATTCGGATCACTTTCGTAATCAACGGCTCATATGCAAATACACACTGCTGAGAGAAAACATTAATTACATGTGACACAGTAGAGCCTGCTATATATGAACTAATAGGAAGGAAAAATGTTCAAATAAAATTAAATGGATATATTAAGAAGATTAATAGTTTCTTTAAATCTTTGTGTATCCTATATCTCTTTCATTTTTAAGTTCAATAATTTTTTTAAGTGAAAGACTATTATTAGACTCTGCTCGAATAATAAGATATCTGTGTGCAATATTCAATGTTCGGATAAAACAGATTCTAGTGTATTGTATTTTTAGAATTAAGTATGTAAGTTAGGGAGAAAAAGTATCATTCAGGAAATCAAAGGTAGACAACAGGATGAGAAAATATGTTATGTGTGATATATATGCACATTTGTTATGTATACATTTACATTTGTGATTGGTTTATATCTTTTTCCATTTCATTAAGAATACTTTTATAAAATGCCAATTCTTCTATCTTCGTTTTAATTTTAATGCTCGCGCCATAAAAGGGGCTATATGTCACAGCAATTTCCGGAATAGCTGTGACTTCAAAAATTACAAAAAATTCACGTATAACCGAAACCACGTACATATTTCGAGAGGCAACTGAATACTATTACATCAACGAATGCATAAAAAAAACACACGATATGAAATTTAACGAAACTTCCATATCCAAACAACACCGAACTAAACTTAATATTTGCCTAATTGTATTTCGTAAAATTTTTTTGATAAATTTGTATTTTCAAATTTTATTAATAATTTAACTCTTCTAAATGGTTTAGAAGCAAGTACATGCTCATTCTAAACATTATGTTGCATATATATGTATGAATATAAAAATGATTGAACCTAAATACCACATATGCAATGACATATATAAAAACAATTTATTCGAATGTGGAGCAATTGAATCTTATTTATATGAATTAAAACTGAAACCATTAAAACTCAATATGCGCGTATCAGCTAGAATATAATGTTATCTATCGACATTTGTGAAACAAAAAATATAAAATATTATCATCTGCTTCATAATTATGCAGCCTTCTAATTCACAATATAAAGTATTTTACTTTATTTCGTAGCATAAATTTTACTTCGTCGTGGCACGATATTGTTCATCATTGCTCATAAATCTTTCCATTAGAAGAAAGCGTAACGTTCGATAGCGACAAAAGTGAAACGCAAATCCTTACGAGTGACGATCGCCTGTAATCGGAGATTTCAGAAGCTAGCGCGTAAATCAGGCAGTATGGAAAAACACGAAAACACGTTGAAACGAAGCAAAACTTAGAACGATCAGGTCATCACAAGTTCGAACGAATCGCTAAATACGAGCAACACAACAATGTCGCCAGCGGAACAATTTACAATCGATGATCCAACCGTATGTGTGAATATAGGGAACACGCGTATATACTTAGAACGACAACAATGACGACCTCTGACATGAACAAAAAATAAAGTTCGAATTTGTTTTCATACAAATTTGACGTACAGACGCGGACTTTCCATTTTCGACTATTTGAAATACACAATATATATGAATACATATTTACAAAAACAATGTTAAAATATGTGGATAAAATTTAAAAACGTAATATTTATGAGAAATTTTTCAGGGATTTTCCACTCTCTCAACTGGGTTCAAGCTTAATTCTCGAATATTTTGCCCTGCTTTCGACGAATCTCAAAATAAATTCGAAAGTAGAGTTAAATTGAACAGATGCAGAGAAACGAAGACGACTTAAAGGAGAAATTCATCGGGAACAAATAAACGTTGAAGAAAGCAACGACCATGCGATCGAAAATAACACTTGCATCACTATCTCCCATGCTTGCGCGCCAAAATAAATACTCTCGCCATAGGCACATTGCATAGTAGTCACGCCACTATCGTATCTAACCAATGATGAATTTTAAAAACGTGTAATTTATTCGGAAAGATGCATAATTTTCTAACAGGTTCGTTTTTGCTACACAGGATCTCTTCTATACACACAATTTCTACCCGTTCCATTCCATATTTGTCCAGCCGTGCAATAGACCGTGGCAGTTGGAACAGAATACGTATATACCAACACCGTTGCACAAATGTTTGCGCCACGGTACCACCGAGTACCAGCGAGTACTACAACCGCCACGAGAGAATTCAACGCGAACGACTACTCTACGGAATTTCACGGGATTCGCAATGCCACGTGCTAAGCCAGCTAGCTAACCAGCCATCTTTGCATCTAGGCTATCGCTTATCAAACACATTCTAGATTCTTCGAAACGATGGGAAACACTGGCGATAACAATCTGTTAATAGAAAGCAATTGAAACAGATAACGTAGAATACCATTAGCCAGACGAACGTATCGAATATCACCTGATTCACAACAAAGTTCACGACAATTTAAGTACGGAAACAAGTTTTGAATTTACGATATTCGAAGTACGCGAAAGATGGTAGGATCTCAGTTTATTCTCGATGATTCGTTTCACATCTCGATAACGTTAATTCATCAAAAAAAGAGAATGACTAAGACGGTACAAGAAAAGCACAATAGAAATGGTGATAAATCTTACCTTAAAGAGATGCTCGCTACACTCGAACATGGGGGTGCTCATGACGGCAGTCGACATGTTCCCTCAATTTCGCACAAAAAACACACTGGAGTTAGTTGTAATATAGTCGCGATCCAGCCGTGGCTAGCCTTCTCTTCCCCTTCGAGAACAGGTCGGCGTGCGTGATGCAGCACGAAAGCCGGTGGAGATTTGAGAAAAAGCCGCGATTATTACGTATCAACTTCGAGAACACAAAAACTGCCACTCCGACGATACGCTCTCGTTGATTTACATTTGAAACACACCCGTTTTTTATTATCTCAGCGTACGAGGAGACTAACAAGAACGCGAGCCAGGTTCGCGAAATTAACCAATTCGAACGTTCGTCGAGTATTCTCCTCTCGCGTCGAACAAGCACGCCGCTCTCTTGCTTTCAAGCCTCTTCGATGCTCAGTTTGTCACGTGTAGAGATCACCGTAAAAACGAAAGACGATTACGTATGCGTATATGTGCGTGTGTGTACCCCGCGGTAATAGAGAGAGTACGTACGAAAGAAACTTGGCACTTTTTCGGATCGAAGATTCTTTGTCGCGGGTCCCGTAGAGGGGGAAACTTGAAAGCTCCCGTCGACTCTTTGTTTTCCTTCTCAAAGAGATCTAGCTCGCAGGGCCTCCGAATGCGAACTGAGGATATGTGCTGCCGCGCGACGGTCCGTGAGACTCGAAAGGCGGCACCGCGCACTCAACCAATCAGACGGCGCGTTACTTTGTTGACTATCCCCACCACGTGCACGACTCTTCAGACGGAGATATGGCAACAATGCTGACTCCTTGGGCCAATCATAAAAAACATCTCTCCCTCGTTCTGCCGGTACCAACAAACCCTTGGTCCGGGATTTTCGAATCACTCTCGTCCCTCTTCACCCTACTCTTTCTCATTGGTGGAAATTTAGGGTGGTTTCTGGATACCCCAATAATATGGTTCTTTGTAGAATGATCGCTCCCTTGAGAACGAATCAAATGCATTTCTTTTAACAATTTTTTTTTCAAAATCACCTAAGAAATACTAAGATGTATACTAAGAAATTCAAAGATGCTATAATAAAAAATGTGCAATGATGATAATGTACATAAAGACATGATTGATCAGCACAAATGTTGAGAGCACGAGATAAATGTTACACAGTGGTTTAAATGTTTTTTTTTGTAGATTGATTTATCATACCAGTACAAAGCTTGTTATTTAGAAAACATATTTGTGAGAACGTAATATTATTCTGTTATCAGCACGTCTGCTATCTTATATTTAAGGAAGTTAAAGATATCGGCGCTTGGTTTCGTACGTTTTTTAAAAAGTGAAATTGACAAAAAATAAGTGTTTATCTAGAACCTATCAGTTTATACAAAGTGTGAACACAATATGATGTAACAATAAACAAAACCAGGCTACGAAGTATTTTTAACGCAATGGAAGTAACTTGACAAATAAAAGCTGTGAACAAAAACCTCATCATGATATTAATGATAATTAAACTATATCTTCGTACGAGATAAAGATATTTCTTCTGAACTCAATTCTACATCAAATGTTACCAACTATGTATTTGTTATTTAAATTGAGTTTTACGCTAACTACCTCAAGTTACAAATTAATGTATTTTATTATTTGTACGCTGTATATTAAAAATAGTATAAACGGAATTTTTCATTGTTTATACGATTGCAAAGCATGAAAATTTATGAGTGCGGATTATAATTTATCTAAGAAGCTTCAATGAAGTTTTGTAATGTGCATTAAGTAAAGGAAAAGAATAGCCGAATGTTACCTCGACGTTCTAAAGACGACGTAACTATTTCACTTGCGGTATTCAATGCACTGCAATCGAATAGCTCGAATGTAGCCGCACGATAGAATACTGAGAAGAGTCGCATGAATGAAATTGAGCTTCTATTCATGCACGATGTAAATCGCAGATTGTAAATAACCGCCGTCCACGCATTGTTAGCATTCGATTATACATCGATCTTGATGTGTCGTAACAATATACCGGTTTATAGTAACAAAAAGTTTTTCGTGGAATTTCAAACAGCCGACACGGATAATTTCTCATTCCGATAACGTACGAATTTTATGGAGTTTGGATGAGAATCTGGCAAAGACAAAAAGCACCAGATACACCGATAAGAAGAAAAACGCGATTCATTGTTGTTACTGGCAAACATCGTAGGTAAGTTTTTTATTCGGTTCTTTTACGAATGTAAAAATTAATACAGGTTTATAAATAAGTAATCGTAGACAACTTTTACATGCCGAAACAGTGTATAGTGTTTTACAAATATGGAAACAGCTTTAGAATATTTGCAATTGTTTCTTTTTAAATTCAATATAACGTCCCTAATATAAATACATATGATTTCAACTTTTGTATATTTAAATCTGTATTAAGTTTTTAACAAGTTATTCCGTTTTACAAATTACAATATACAGTATACTGACTTTGTTTCGGTGTTTTGTTGTTGATATCACTGTATTATCTAAATAAAATACTACAACTGTTAATAAAAGTTTCATTATCACAGAAGAGAAATTAATCCCTTGTTACACGTGATGCACAAACAATTTTGAAAAACTTAAATCAATTTAAAAACGTAAATAGTATAATTCATTTCTTCTACGAAACAACTAATGCTTTAGAAGTAACAAAATTTTTATCAAATAATATTCCATTTAAAAAATGTTTCAAGTTTAATATATAGAGTTGTAATAAATTGTTAGTAGAAAATGTGCTACAAAAACCATTTATTTAAATGGTATTCCAAGAAAGCAGATAAGGAAAAATATATGTATACGCCGACACCCTGCTTTTCATTCACAAATCGATACAACGGTACGATTTACAATGGAAATGGAGATTTCAATTCGTTCATAGAATACTTATGTATGTATGTATATATGTATGTATGGCCCACAAAGAACCCGCATGTCCCAGACTGATATCTATACATATAGTTAGGCCACCATAACGCAAACTGACTCCCATTAGCCGTTATATATAGCTTCATGAGAATCTGTTTGGGGTTGAAAACATTAACCCCCCTGTTCTCTATTAGGGTTCTACCACGAAGAAGCCCTCATCGGCCCGTATGTTATGGGAAAAACCGTAGCACCCTCTAATTGGACAGGGCATGACTTCTAAGCTGCTATCAAACGGTGTTGATTATTACATGATGACCGTGATCGGATAAAAGATCCGGGATTTTTATTATACCGATAACTGGCGACGCCGATCGTATCGATCGCGATCTTCTTGAATTATTAAACGGATAAACGTGCAGTTGATGATCTTTTTGTTCGAAGCGATATCGATTACAGATAAAAACAACGATACAGATGATCTGTTTTAAATAAAATGAAACATTTGGAATCAGAGATGTATAAATGAATATTATGTAGACTTCTAGTAATTCACCGTTATCTAAAGTTATGTTGCTTGCGTTATATTATAATTATTAAAGACTGTTTAGAGATTTTTTTAAATATCAAAAGAAAGTGAATTTACTTAAAAATATACATATGCGTATCTTGCAAAGCATCTTTAACGATTCTGATAATAGATTGAAGTAGAAGTTATTTCAACCAGTTTTTACTTCTGCTTACTTTTGAGTCGAACCATTTGTATTTGAAACCGTTATTACCTGACCTGGGTTCCTTTGCATTTGATAGTTCCTTTTGTGATTTACTATTCGTAAAAAGAAACTTCTTGGTTAAGCACACCGTTATTCCGTGTCGTTCTGACAAAATTTCCAGGTTAGTTTTGGTAAAGAATCCTAGTTTTCTACTATTAATGATTATTTTACTATTCACTTTAGTTTACTTTAATTGAATACTTTACTCTACTGTTTACTTTATTCTTTATTATAACAAAGTTTCTACAATCTCCCCATTCCTCTAACATTCCTCAGTTTACCTGGTTTATTGTATGTAATTCCTTTATTGAAATTCTATCCGATGGTAACCTACGTTATGTAAGTTCAATAAAATAATGTTACTCGGCTTCAATGTTGAATTGTTATATTGTGTTAATACTTATATAATCAAACTTCCTTGCAAAAGTTATAATTTTCTTCTGTACGGATATAATTGAATGTTGAACATTGGAAAAATATCATTCTTAACATGAACAACATTTTAACCGTAGTAGGTGTTTATAATTTTCAATAAATGATATTGTTTAAAGTGAAAATCTGAACAAATTATTTTATAATCGTATAATAATATTTTATTATTATTATAATATTAAATTACAATAATTTATAATTATTTAAGTTGAACAAATTTAAAATCAGCAGACAGGAATGAAACCCACACGAATATTCATTTAAACGGTCTCCAACCTTTTCGTAACACTTGACATTGCACCTTCATAAAACCGGAGGTAGTCCCGCTTCCTACACGTACGACCTCGTGGCCGAACTTCCGGCTTTCCCTTCGCAAAATGTCACTTCCTTCTTCGATTGATACGTCGGCGTTACAACGAGCAAATCTGCAAAAATCGGTTCTGGTTTGTCTGGGAGACAGCCGAGAGATGAAACAGCATATTATAATCGCTGTGCAAGCAGCAGTTAAGCTTTCTCTAATCAGATGCAAGGAATTTTTGCACACTATGAAATGTGCAAAAATATCATTGATAATATTTATACGTGCTAATTTAAACGCTGAATCATTTTATCCTAATCGTATGATCCTTTCAAGATATACGATTACACTGCAATTTCACCGTCCAATTACACAAAGAACGTATGCGATATATAATTTTCAGAAATAATTAAATACATCGATAAAATGGAGCAAACCTTTTACTTTATTCATTTTTTATTAAGTTTTGAATTATATGTATAGATTCTTCATCCTTATTAAATTATTAAAAAAAGTTACACTTATCCTAACACCATAAAAGTGACAAAAGACTGCGACCTAATGTCTGAACGTGACCGATTTTGAAATTGGGTAATTTACATGTTAGAAAATTCTGCACAGATTCGTTCAGGGAAACTCCCAATCCATGTTTCCTTTGGTTGTCCAATTTCTTAGGTGTTTTGACAATGTAACAGAAGCTGAAAAACAGGCAGAAACGAGTTGTAGCGTGACGTCACGCTGCTCAGCGTGTGACATTTTCAGTGTGGCATTTTCTTATTAGCCGGCACACTCTCATCTTAGAGATCCTTCTCCTTCACCTCCTCCCCTTTTCCAAGTCGTGCTTCTCTGAAAGGGACACAGGCAGCAGAGGCAATATGTTGAACAATGGTGCTCGAACCGGCAGTTACCTTTCGATGTGCCGAACATCTATTCCCTTTTATTGTAACATTTGTACATTTAGCAATAAAAAATACTATCTTTCTTTACATACCCTATTACTATACTTTCTACGAAAAATCCATTAGTCTCATTATGAAAATTAATATCGTGTTTAAAAGTGATATATTTATTAAAATGTGTAACAATCCCTTTATCTATGAAAAAATAGTAAACATAATACACAACATCTTTTTGTAAGAACTTTTGTAAGATAATCGAGTCACTTTAATTAGGTTTCAGCTAGTCCGGTCTTCGTTACAAACATTTCTGTTTATATCGAACAACAGTTCAGCTTTAGTTCTCGAATCAAGCCAAACCACATTTTATGTTAATAGATACGATGAATATTAAACGGACATCCGTTATCCATCTATAAAAATTATAATACACTTACGCGGTTCAACAAATCATAAAGCTGTTAATTAAACAACGTCTGTTAATTATTCGGTAAAAATTGCTTGAACATCGTTCGAGAATCGTTTCGATATCAATCGCGTTCCACTGGAACACATTATCCTTCTCCTCGGTTGCTCTCTCCTGGGTCTGGGAACGAAGAAGGTTCTACGGTCGAAGAGGGCAATGTTTCATTTTAACCCCTTCGGTGACCGCAGCGGAGAAACAAAAGCAGAACGTTGCCACGGAAAAAAAGCATACTTTTTTAACTGGTAACGGTACTCGACCCGATGTACACGTACTCTTGCACGATTTTGTCCTCGCGGCGTTCACCGTCCAACTGAAAAGACGAAGGACGTGAGTCCGTGAAAGAAAGGCCTCCGACCGACCCTGCATCAGGGTTCTGTTTAGCACGTGTACACCCGTGTCTTTACTTCTGCACTCCAATAATAATGCGTGCATACGAAACGTACAGTACATCTGCTGGACACTTGGCTAACTTTTCCTTTTCTTCCTGCCTCCCTTTTGTTACCGTATCCTGTCTTTAATCGCGGTAACGAGTCGTCTCTCGTTCTCTCTCTTTCTCTCTTTCCCTTTCTCTCCCCCCCCCCCTTCACTCTTTTTCATTTTTTCTTTTTCTTTCTCCTGTCCCTCTCCGTTGCTCGCCCATCGACGAAATACGTCTTCACGGACACTTTCGAAACTTTCGACGATGGATTTTGTTCCAGTTGCTCGTTTCTTGTACCACGCTGCCTCTTCAGATCGGATCGCTTTTATTTACTGCGGCTCGGGCAAGAAAGTGGCCAAACTCTTGCAATGCAAATTTCACACCTATCCTGTTGCCGCTGGCTGCTGCCGGAGATGCATCGATTCCAGTGTCGGACTTTCTGAACGTGAAAATATTAGCCGACTTCGGGTGATATTATCTCTATCGACGACACACCGTCGCGTGAAGTTTCATCGTAGCCTTCGTAAGCGATTCTATTTCTATTCACCTTCTCTTTTTTGTGCGAACAACGAGAAATTTGTTTCTACAGTTCCTTTCTCTTGTTGCGAATGCCATTTTTCCGTGACGTCACTTGAAAGTAATAATCGCTTGTTCTAGTTTTCTGTATGGGTTAAAAAGATTGTGTATTTATGTGTATTGCGTTGGTTTAATAGTTTGTTCGTGATAACAAAGGGAGAGGGAAAATTGTGTTCCTTTCTGAATGATGTTATAAATTTTATGAAGTTGCTACCTAGCTTTATAAAAGCAACTGCTTGTTGTTGTTTCCAGGTTTTCTAATAGAAATTATTAAATTAGGACATTAATAATCGTCTTGGTTTCTCGATGAACACATTTTCTGCTCATCGTTGAAATGCTATAAAAACCTCAACTATCGCTTAATGATTTGAAAACGACACAAACAAAAAATAGGTTTCTGTGATACGAGTGTTTACGTCACGAATCGATTCATAAATTAGACTTTCACAAATGCTAACTCAAACTCCAAACTTTTAGTTAATTAAAATGGGATAGCAACTAATAAATTGTACAAAACTTGTTATTCAATTTTTCTTGTAATCCTATGTAGTTATTCCTTTTAATATTATCTATTTAAATATTTATGAATATTTAATTAATACTTACTTCAAATTGAAATTGAATATGTCAGGTTTAGAAGAAATATCATAGTAAGTATTGGAATAAAGTGAAAAAAATGGGAAAAATGAACTTGTATGTAATGTAATAACGATTACTATGAAATAAAGACAATTGCTTGCACTCGTGATCATTCTTGTTAGTCTTGTGTTAGATTAAACGATAAGACGCAGCTATTTCAAAGAAAAGGATGTTTTACTCGTAGTAAGTTGGTTAAATTGTCAGGAATCTAAAGTGAAAGTGTTACGAGTAATTCTTTGTTTCATGTAGTACCTATTCTTTCCAATTAATTTCATTCAGTTGAGGGAAGTGGAAATTAAATATAATAATTTTCTATGAAAGAGATTGAATCGTTCGAATTGCAATGAGTTCGTTAAGTGTGGTTAATATTCTACTGAAAAATTAAATTGAAACGAAATCTTATTGATCTTCAACCCTTTCGGTAAGTATAAAGATAAAAATCTTTAAATGAAAAATAATCAAAATCATTTTTTCATCTATTAAAATATTATTTAAAGATTTAAACTAGAGACTTCTCTTAAATTCCTCTTAACTTAACTTTACAGATATTTTCTTTTAATAATTTGCTAGCTGTAATAAAATTGTCTACTAACAGCAGAAAACGTTAACTTTAAGATGTAATTAATAATAATTTCTATATAATTTACGCTACTCTCCCCTATTTCATATATTCTTTTATAGAACTTCAAACCGATTATCTACATAAGTAGAGAAATCAATATTTCCCAAATAGTATCCATTTTGAATTTCTTAATGTCATCCACTCTTAATACAGGCGCCTCTCGATTTTCGCACAATTCGCTATTTCGCACATTTTTAAAAATTCAACTTTTTAAGCGTTTGCGATCGGATGTTCCCTCTGAAGGGACATCGTGAATCGAGCAAGCTACTGGTTTGCCCCATCTCAGTGGACATCAAACTGTAACCATGAGACTACAATGTTGTTTCGACCAATACGTTAATCCATTAAAGACCAATGTTAGATCAATCTAACATTTAATTTGTAATTATTTTTCAATTAATTTACATTGCTAAATTCTATTATGGTTACGAAAATAAATCCTACCAGTTCGGTCAAATAACTACAACGTACAAAAATAAAATTCTATAAATTGACTGGTAAAACCTGGAAATAAAATAGATTAACGCAACGTCGGTCCTTGGTGCATATCTTTTTACATCCCTCTACTTTCAAACATTCAACATCCGTACACACTTTCAGGAATCAATTGTGTGCGACAGTCGAGGGGCGCCTGTACTTGATAAAAAGAAAGAAATCCATCCAAAAACCATTTCCTGAATCCACGCAACACCGCATACAAGATGCATCGCGTATCGAGGCAGGGAACCTGCGACCGGAGCAGCCATTTTTACGCGTGTCCAACTCAATCCGCGATAGCAGATCTGCCGTATCTCAGCGCCGCTGCTCGCCTTTGGTCCCGTTTCCAATTTACCGACATCTTGTACACGCCCGGCCGTTTCCACCGCCACAATGTAACATAAATCGCTATCTGGCCCGAAGATCCGCCTGAGATTTCATTTACCATTACTCCGGTTAGCTCCAATCATCCTGGGTTCCCTTGCATTGTTTACAAACGACAGGAACGGGTTATCCGTGGAACGGGGAAGGGCAAGCAGAATGGAGGGGGGGAGGGGTTAACAGGGTGGGTATCGTCGAGGGGTCGAACAGTCCCGATGGTAAGAAAGAGAAAGGGAGCGGAGCGTATCGGCGAGCGCAAGCGGTGCGTAGATCGCGGAGATCGGAATCGAATCGATAAAAATCGGGGCCTGGATCGTTCCAGGAATCGTTAAAGGCCAAGGCAGCGACACGCTGTATAGCCGACCTGGTAGCCGTGCAACGATACGGGTAAATGCACGCTGGCGAACCGGATGGAGCGGAGAGATGGCTCGCGTAACGTAGCAGCGGCGGTAGCTCCTCGCGCGAAAAACTTGTTATCCGCTCGCCTGTTTACGCCGATGCGAAAACTGACCCCTCGAAACTCTGTAACGTACGTACGCTATCTCGCCAGACTTATCTCATCGCGATCCAGCTTTTTCTGCGGTGCCCGGCCTCGAAGGAAACTGAACCGGCGATTATTTCGATGCACACCGAGCCGCTGCTTCGGCGAGCTAGGTACACTCCAGTTCATAAATCTTCGGTTACACGTGAGGTTCGAGCAAAATGTTCGTCACGTCTGGTTTTTGGTTTCAGAAGAACAGTAGAACTTAACGTTTTGACGTGGAGTAAACAATTAGTGGATGGTAGGTTCAGTTTGTATGGATGATGCAAATTTTTCTTTGCCGGGAATAACTTGGGTGTCGAATAATTTATAGACGGCAGTGTACATGCGAATCCACATTATTTTTAGAACTTCCTGTAATATCTATAATGTTTATGATATTCATAATATTGGCGCACAATCATAGCGAAGATGAAGAATTGATGAGAGACGGTTCTCATAATCGATTACGGAATTATGTTTGGAAAATTCTCACGTGCAAGATAGTAAAATTTAAATAGCCTATACTATTTTTTACAAATACTCGAATACATTTTTATTGCATTTATTAATTTAAAAATTATCGCGTTACTAAATCGTTCAGGAAACTCTAATTTTCAATGTATTTTTATTAACTCTTTGCGTTCGGAAATTTGTGAAATTAGTTAACTTAACTGACTTAATTAGTTAACTCTCAAATTTCGTAAAATTTCTTAACCCTTTTAGTGCCGGAGGCCGATATATCGGCTCTTGATGCACTGGCGAGAAGTGCCAGAGCCGATATATCGGCCCGTGCCTTGTAGCGCTTTACTATTCGCATTGCAGGAGAACTCTATCTCAAAACAAATTTATAATACGTTATAAATGGTCTAATTTCATTGCGAGAGAATTAAAAAAAATAGTATTTCGTTTTAACTCTTTGTGGACGACTTTTTCCTATCGCTTGGAGCTAACGAAATCTAACATAAGTACCATGTACTTTCGAATGATTTTTTATTTTTATTATGTAACATTATTTATCTTGTTACAAAATACATTGGAAATGCAAAGTATATACTTTGTAATAAATGGTCTACATAAAATTATGATGAAAAGATGACTTTTTATATGTGCAAATACGTTTTGTAAGAGAGAACTCAACTTTTACTTTCTTTATGATCTTTTATACCTTTGTTATTTATATAATTTTCAATGAATGTAGAAAAACTAGTGTCATCGTTTTGTTCTCTATTCCGTCCTTAATATACTGCTTTTTGAATCATGTAAATATCGTTTCTTGGTTGGTTTTTATGAGCGTTTTCCCAAACCCTAGTAAAACCGTGAAATTCGGCCGGTTATTCTCGCATAGGCACCTCTTTTTCGCCTGGCACTAAAAGGGTTAAATCTACAAACTCTTTCGAGCTCTAAAACCGATCACGTACAACTGCAACGGCTCTAGCTATAGAGCTGCGGAACCACGTAACGAGACCAGCTTCGTCGTGTAGCATGATGCACGATTTTGTTGAAATGTTTCGACGCGAGGTAAGGATGCGGTTCTTAGCGCGTGATGTAGATACGTGTTGTTGTAGATGTACTGATTGCTTCTGATCCTTATCGGCACCGTGTGGCTTGAAAGATGAAGGGGGAAGTAGGTTTACAACGTACCGTTGAGGTTAGAGTTGCATGCATCGAGATCTGCGAATCGAAACCTCGATGAACGGATCCTTGAACTAATTGCATCTTATTCTTTTTCTCATTCTTTTAGCAGTTACACGATTACGTCGTTAAAGACGGGAATATTGATAATACACGATGGCCTTAATTCTGCGTTAATCTGTACGCGCGATAACGAAGATGGTATTAAGAATTTCCAAATATCGACGGTTTAAAATTAAATAACTCTGAAAACAATAATTAGAACGGAAAATGTCACATATTATTAATTAGCAAAGAAATCTCAAGAAGTATAAAGCAATGAAATTAATTTGTTAATTTTTCTAATTTCGAAGAACAGCCGTTTGCTTGCATTTTAACGAGTACAAATTTATTATAAATCGGTATAGCGAATAGAAACTTTATTAAATTTATCAAACGTTATAGCTTCTAATAATCAAGAAATTCTTATTAAATTCATGAAATTAAATGAATTGTATATTATATAAGGAATGTATTAAATACACCGACATTGTTTCGTGCCTCTGCATCATAAATTACAATTTCCTCGACGATTATTCCTTTCCTTTTGTGTATTATCAGCATAATAACTCTATAAGCAATTTTGTGGGTCAATTAATGGATGTAGTCAAAGAGTGCTCACTTATTATATGGGGGGATCACTTTCTCATTCTGTCGTACTTTTAACGCCTGGCGCCACGTCGATCACAACTTTCACGTGTCACGTTAATTTCATGAAAGTGATGAATTTTGCGTTACGTAAGCCATCATTTTTATCACCACGAAGTACGGTATTATTAATGAAAAAAATTGTTGTATCATTTGTTTACGTGTACATAGACGGCAAATCGTTACTAGGTCATCCGTCGGAATAATTTACAAATTTTGATAATTGTATATCGGTTTACGAATTAGAATATGACCTCCTTCTGGTAACCTCAATTTTTTTAAATCCAAAGATGTTACACTAAAATTCTTAGCTAAGTAATAGACGGACGACAGATTTACAAGAAATTTCTGGTTAGCTTTTAATATTCCAAAAGTTTCTTATTAAACACGCAAAATAATGAACCTTACATAATTAACCCTAATTAAAAAACCTTTATATCTCAATACACTTATAACTACTTTCATCAATTATCTCATTAACCGTTAATGGTAATCGAATGATTTTATTAACCGCTTTCATTAAGGTGCAGTTATTGAAATTACTTTAAATCGATGAAAATAAAATTGGAAGCATGGGGAGTTAAACGTTAATCAGTTCATTCGATTGCAGTAGCTGTAAACCAGTCTTGAACCTTTTGACCACAGAAAAGTTTTCTCTTAGACCTTTTTCTCGTCGGTGTGGATTACAGAACCCATTTAATCGGGCGAGTCCAAGGTATAGTTCGTACAGAAGTAATTGAAATGACTATTAATTAATTTCGATCATCGTTCAATTTCATTGTCACTTTCTAGTTAAATAAAAATATTTCGTTGCCATTAAACAAGACAATCATCCAGTATATGTTTTTCAACAAGTGGAACCTGCTTCTGTACTGCTGAATCAACGAACTTCGTAGAAATAAATTTATTTTTCGACAAATCGATCAAGTTAATGCAGCATTTATTGAAATTCACAAGTATATACTGATCGACATTACTAGTGATGTATTGCAAAATAAAGATTTGCTGTTAATTTCGAAATTAACCGAATAAATTAGTATCATTTCAAATTTCTTTCTTCATTGGCTAGTAAGATAATAGAGGAAAGTTGTGTATTAATTAATCATTGGTATTTAATACATTTACAACCAACGTCAGTAATTAAGAGAACATTGAATCATACTATTTGTTAATCGTTGTCGTGCCCTTTTAAGAAAGCGTTTTCATGTTTCGCCAACGCTATAGTTAATTATTTAAATGCGCCGACAGTCACGCAGAAACCAGGTGTTGGTGACGTAGTTTCCTCCGTTTTGAAAAAAGTATCAAAGTGTAGGAATTTCCAAAAATATCTTAATAGAAACGAAATAATTTACATGAATTCTGCGTACAGGAAATTATTCTATGGAGTCGAATATTTCAGATCTACAAATAATTTTCAGAAAGAAGAAAATACAGTTGTCAAAAAGTGTCTTAACCGATTTTGATAATAATCTCTTACGTTTGCTTATTAAATTCTTTATCATGGAAAACTGTTGACGATTAAAAAAGTTTGTCTTATCTAGTTGCGTCATAGTTAGCTTAGCTTACTTTGAAATTACTTAAAGTCTCGAAAATAGATATCTATTTGTTTGATAGACATGTCCATAAAATAGCTCAAAAGTTTAAAAAACAAGATAGCCAAGCATATCTATCGGTCTAAAATCTAGAATATCACCGAGATATTTGATATTATTATATCGAGAGGTCCCAGTAAAATTATTGCTATGCCTGTAATACCTTACTTAAAATTCTGCATTTCAAAATAAACGTACCAAACACAACGCATTAAAAAACATGAAACTTTTACAGCTGTCATACATTTTTGTTCGATAAAAAAGTGTTTGGTATTCGCAAAAGTTAAATGCCAGCTCGACGAAGTTTCCTTGAATATATTAAACATAATTCTACTCTATTAAATCACCAACCGGAACAGATCTTAGAATGGGAGGAATTCAACGGATTCAAGAACGGAACGCTTTAAATCTCAGTCAGAGATTTGAATAAAATCACCAAAGAGGATCAAAGCGGTGGAACGGTAGATTGAGATGACACAGAAGGGAAACGAAATCGAAAAAGAGGGGGAGTAGCATAATAGAGGCCATAAGATCATGCTCTCACCGTGTAGAGCCGTGTTCACGCGGGATAAAACGAGGCAAAACTCTCCAGACGAGTGACTTTCACCCGATTGACTTTCCCTTTCTCAGCTCAATACTTGCTTCTGTAATTCGTAGTATCAGACTGCCGCCTTCGAGGTCGGAACTGTCCGCAACTCCTTCGCTTCCGTTCCCGATCCAACCCCCTTTTCGTTCATTTGCTTCGTAAAGATAACGTAACGCGCGAGAAATCGAGCAAGATTGATGTTAACACTTAGCCAACCAAATGTGGAGATCTCCTGTCTTCTCCTCGACAAAACACTGCCATTGGTTCTATTTACTTTTGTTATTAGTTAGTCTTAAACTGGAATTGAATTCATTAAAAATTATACTTCACAACAGTTGTAAATGCATTTGATGAACTGTGAACAACACTAGTTCAGGACTAACTAATAACAAAAGTAAATAGAATCAATGGCGGCGCTTTTTTGAAGACTTAGGAACTAGTGTTGAATTTATTAAAAATTGTACTTTGGAAAAGCAGAAAATGCATTTGACGAACTGTGAACGACATTAGTTCAAGACTAACTAATGACAAAAGTAAATAGAATTAATGGCGGCGCTTTATTAAGGACATAGGAACTAGTGCTGAATTTATTAAAAATTGTACTTTTGAAGAACATAAAATGCATTTGACGAACTGTGAACAATGCTAGTTCAAGACTAACTAATAACAAAAGTAAATAGAATCAATGACGACGCTTTATTAAGGACATAGGAACCAGTGTTGAATTTATTAAAAATTATACTTTGGGAAAGTACAAAATGCATTTGACGAACTATGAACAACGCTAGTTCAAGACTAACTAATAACAAAAGTAAATAGAATCAATGGCGGCGCTTTTTTGAGAACTTAGAAACTAGTGTTAAATTTATTAAAAATTATACTTTGGGAAAGTACAAAATGCATTTGACGAACTATGAACAACGCTAGTTCAAGACTAACTAATAACAAAAGTAAATAGAATCAATGGCGGCGCTTTTTTGAGAACTTAGAAACTAGTGTTAAATTTATTAAAAATTATACTTTGGGAAAGTACAAAATGCATTTGACGAACTATGAACAACGCTAGTTCAAGACTAACTATTAACAAAAGTAAATAGAATTAATGGCGGCGCGTTGTTGAGGATATAGGAACTAGTGTTGAATTTATTAAAAATTTTACTTTGGAAAAGCAGAAAATGCATTTGATGAACTGTTAACAATGCTAGTTCAAGACTAACTAATAGCAAAAGTAAATAGAATCAATGACAGAGGAAAGAATGGGAAATCTCCCCATTCGGTTGGTTAAGTGTTAAGGCATGTTTGTGGCTATAACAAAAGAAATGATTCAAGTAAAAACGGTATCGCGACAAAAAGAAAAGGTTATAAAATGATTATTTTGAATCAAGCTTTTAAAGATTAACACCGAATCAAGCGTTAAAAAGATTAACACCGAAAGCTGATTAGATTATAGCATTGCTAAAAGATGTAAAACATTATATGTTTAATATAATTGAACTTTTAAAATTAATAGTGTCTATACTTTGAAAATTAAGAGATTTAGATGAAGAAAATAATTCGAATCTCTAAAGTTATATTCTTTTGTGTGTAAGGAAAGCGTCTATAGTGTATTACCTATAATAAGATTATGCTAAAATTAATGTATTTGCATTGTAACGATAATATCGTCAAATTATCTTCTATACGTAGTGCAGCAATCGTTTTTTTAAATAATTAAAAGAGGTTACAGAAATAATGAGCAACGCGGCTATCTAAGATTAATGAAAAAATTTAAATAAACACGCGTATCGAAATTAATTTATCTTCAAGATATTTCTCTACTGACTTTGCAACGCAGAATGTTCTTTCAAATTTTCCGAACGATCTTTGGAATCGTTCGATATCTGCAAATTATTCAACAAAACAAATACGTTTAATATTTTGAAATTAACAAATTTTGAAGACCATTAATTCAACGTTTTCGTTTCAAGCACCAGATTGTGGGATGGAAAATTTGGCAAATGATTTGAAGCTACCCATCGCATAGATACCCTTTTCCACTATGGATAAAACTTTGTTTAAAAAAAAAAGGAAGCTGTTTAAAAACAGTAAAGCATCGCGTTCGAAGTTTTTAGACATTTCTCAGTGAAATCGTCCAGAATGAATAAGCTGCAGTATAAACGAAGCAATTTAGGGGATAGCACAAAGGAAAACGAGGTGTTCGTAATAATTCCCTGCATCGTTTAATAATAATCGGTATTCTGTTTTACGTCAAATGGCGGTTTCGCCCCTTCGTGCAATTTCAGTTCGATCGTATCGACCATTTGCGTCAGCGAACGTTGATTCTTAAAACGTGTGCATGCAAATGCTATGTCGGCGCATCACCAGCATACGTGATCGCACGCTCGTTTCAATCCTCCGGCTCGTTCCGTACAAACTTATCTAATTCGTGTTTTACGTCAGTGCCACGCATTTTTGTTTGTTTCTACATAAATTCGATCGCTATATGTACTTGGCCGTTGAACGTCCCGATTAAATAACACGGAGATACAGCAAAGGCGGTCAAACAAGGAACGAAGAAACTCAGATACGAAAACTGAGATTGCATCTGAAGGAATTTGTGTGTACGTATTGAAATAACAGCGAATCTCAATGCGAAACAATTCGATGTAAAATTTTAGTGAAACGTTTATGCACGTTAACCCTTTTCGACTCGGGAGGCGATTCTCGGTGATCGAATGACACGGTTTCACAAATATCCGAATGCGAATAATCACGTTTAAAAGTTACTGTATCATTTATCCGAACTGAATGAATCTCAGTGCAAGTTAATTTTTGGCAATTTTTAATTTCAACGCTCAACATTGGCAATTTTTTGAAAACAGAGAGTCGCCATTCGAGCGCAAAGGGTTGAGAATTTTTCAGAAAATCGTTGGTTAATTATAATTCTGTAAATTAACGCTTTTGAACATTAAACGTATCTGGTTAGAGCACTATCTGTGTAGGGTCTAAAGTAAACTTTTTGCAAACTTAGTTCAAATACAGTGGAGGACAAAAGTTTAAGACTAGAGGACGATATAAAACATAGTTTTATGGTTTGCAAATATTGTCTATATATTTATTTTTATTGTGATTATGGTAGAATATATTTATTTTTATTGTGATTATGGTAGAATATATTTATTTTTATTGTGATTATGGTAGAATATATTTATTTTTATTGTGATTATGGTAGAATATATTTATTTTTATTGTGATTATGGTAGAATATATTTATTTTTATTGTGATTATGGTAGAATATATTTATTTTTATTGTGATTATGGTAGAATATATTTATTTTTATTGTGATTATGGTAGAATATATTTATTTTTATTGTGATTATGGTTGAACACTATTTATTGATTAGTACGTAATACTAATTTTGCTTATCGTGTTATTTCTTATAAATTAATTTATCTATTTTCCTTGACTTTGTGGTCTTAAACTTCTGTCAGCTACTGTATATATATTCGATACACTACGGAATGGAAGTTTTAGCGCTTTCATCGGGCACAGTTAACAGCTATCTATCGAAATCGTGTCTATTTAAGCAGATAAGGCTATCATTCATCTATGGAAATTTTCGTAATGCTCGCTCGGATACAAGTGACGTGGCGCTGAAAGAGTTAAAGGTTAGATCTTAAATCCTTTTTTCTGTTTAACTCTGATTAGCGTAAACACTTTATAAGCGGTTAAAAATAAACATCAACGGATAGCTACGGAAAAAAGGGAACGAGTCGGCTAAATATTTACATTCATAGCTAGCCGATAGTCGCTACAATACAAAAATAGAGAAACGGCTTATAGACGGGAATGATCGCGTCTGTTTTCTACTAGCCATGCTTCGAGTACGGAAGCTTGGGAATTACAACGAAAATAAATTAGAAGCGAAATACATTCGTTTCAATTTTGGACAAGCTTCCATTCAATCCTAATTAAAGGAAGCAAGTTCTGGTAACATTCTTTTAACCATTCATAAAGACATAAAGACGCGCTACAACATTAAAAAGTTTTGAAGTAAAACAATTGTTCTCATCGAAAAACACAGTAAGGTAGGAAATTTAACAAATTTTATTCAAATTATCTGCTTTAACTTCTACCTGAAATCTAAATTCTTGTAAGTGAACGAAATTAAAATGAAAAATGAAAAATAGAAATTAACCGATTGGAACACGAATAAAATATGAAATATAAATTTATTCTTCTGTTATTGACGCCATTTTTAATTCTTGAATTTATAACATACTTGTTTTTATCCACATAACGCAAAATGTTAACAGAAAGGAAATTTTGTCGAGTGCTGTTTCATCGATTCTGCGTGACTATATGATTTAAACAAAATTCTGCTGCACGCGTTTTGCACGCGTGACAGGAGTTTAATGTTTTGACATGAATATTGTATCCAAACATGGTATTTACTCTTTCCACGTCTCCGTAACCACCGGGATACCTTTCGTTTTTTACAATTGTCACGAATCTCTAGCCTTTCGTGGAATTTTCCACAGATATCGTTCACAGTAACGACACTTATCACTGCAAGTCTATCTCTACGATGTTAAGCGCTGTATATCATATTGCCTTATAGAATTAGCTATAAATTGGGACTTTCAATGGTAACAGTTTTACTGGATTGAAACGTGAAGGAAATTCGTGAAAAATTAGTTGAAAATAATTAATGATAGCTCGAGTAACCTAAAAACAATACGAAATTATATTAGCAAAAACTAAATATTTTAATTTAATTAAGTAATTTTAAGCGATAACAATACATTTCTTGAATATTTTTAACAAATTGATCATGATCATTGTGGCATTTATCAAATTTTATTTCAAGAATCAAAACCATACCTACTACAAAAATAAATATTTAAAGAAATTAATTATTCTATCTAATGGTTAACAATTTAACGTGAATATATATATCGGGAGTTTTAAATATAATGACTTTTACATCACGGAAATTTATTTATCACATGGAATTTATTTATGACATCGGTATATATTTTATAGTTTGAATAAATTGTTTTAAGGCACCATAAACTTTGAAACATTTTTTTTTTGTTTTCTCCTGTAATGTTTTTCTTGTACAACATTTTTTTATACAACTGATACGCTGCAATTTGATGATTCATATCGAATAATAAGGCATTGTAGCGAACGCGAAGGGAGAAGAAGATTGTATGATTGCTGCGTTTAATCACTGAAGAGTGAAAGAACTGCAACTTCATACTGCATACACGTGCAAGATGAAGCAGCACTATTATTCATCCCATGCATATTTTTGATAATAAAGATACACGGGTAGAAAGTGTACAATTCAAATACGATACCAGCAGATTTTATGAACTTACGATAAAAACTTCAAAAGGATAGAAATGTTTTATGCACATCATAGTATTTTTACCAAATAATCTGTTGGTGTAAAACACTGAATTGCTTAAAGTATAAAATAAATTACTGACCCTTCGCCTCGCTTTATTGCCATACTATTATAAGAGACACCATAAAGACCTCATAAGATCTTCCTTTTCCTTTCCAATGACACTCTGCAGTTTCGATGAGTTCAATAAGATGCAATAAAATATCATTCGCACTGACAGAAGTAACGATCACTTATGTACATCGACGTGGCGTTATGTATAGCTTTTAAATTGCAAGAGAAATCAATTGAACGCACGCACGCCATGTTTTGTCTTCGTGTTCTCGCTCCGTTATAAGTCAAATCTTTTTCGCAAAAAATATTAAGCAACGCTAAACAATAAATAGACAATCGGATATTTTCCAAGTTATATTTCTATTTTACGTTGAACAGAAAATTTTCTTTTTTTAAGGTAATAAAAGATAAAGTAAAATTAAAATGATCTTCCATTATTTTTCTGCACGTTTTTAAAAAATATACATATCTACTAATATCATACAATCGTGTGGTTTTATTTTTGACATCCTACTCTTTTACTGCAAAGTAAAACGAATTACAGGTTCTAATTATGAATCCAATTTCAAAATATAGGTAAACCGTTTAATGTTATTTTTCAATAATTCAATAAAACACTTGCGATAGACAGTAAGGAGTATTTAATTTATATTTTAATAGTACTTTAAATACCATTGGATTACCACAAAGTGTTATGTGATCTTGGAGCAATAAAATTTCTTTTGAAATTATATTTCATGTCCTCGAAAATACGATAAATGTATATGAGAAAGTAATAATGTAATAATTAAAGAATAATACAAATAATTGGGTTTGAGAATAATTGAATAATAATAAGTAATAATTGAACAGAATATTTTTACGATATTTATAGCACTCATGATGCAATTTATTTTGTTCCTGAATGATATCAAGCGATCTAAATTAATTCACTCAAGATATATATGTGCATTATATCTGTCATTGATTATAGGTATCTTTCTGAACAACAAGTAATTTAACAAATCGTAAATACTGTAGGATGTATCTCTGATGTATATATAAGCAACTTTCATAAATCCTAACATTACGATCAGATCAAGTTAACGATAACTGCAATATAACACGGCATTGAGATAATTTTAGAACAAGATTGTAGAAAGCTGGAGGAAAAAAGTCATTATAAGAAATATTAATCTATGAAATACATTATAATAACCCAGAGTATAATTTTTATTAACTTTCGTACGTACTTATTAACACTATTCCTACCGACATTCCCACGTAAGAGAGACTACAAATTTTTCTCAAAAAATAAACAATGAAGAAAGAAGTGAATATTGAAAAATGTATTATACGTATATTTAAGAAAAAGTCTAAAGTTTAAATGCGATTCAATTACGTTGCATCTATGAAATTCTAATCGAAATTTTAAAAACGGTCATTTGACCGGTTGTGGTAGGAATAGTGTTAAAATATTACATTATTGGAATAGTATACAAAAATATACCAATTCTATTTTAAAAAATCATACTTATTCAGATTCTTAATTCTGCTATGTTTTATAAGAAAAGCTTTAAATTTCATTATTGTAAATTTACGTTATACAGGTAACAGAAAACTGAAGATACTGAATTTTTTAATTTTGTGTATTTTATATAAATCTTCTTTATTTATGCTCCAATACTTACCATTGGTACTCTTTCAATGTCATCTATATTTATTATACTATCAATTATTTAGTATTCGCTCATTTTTTCTGCACATCTCAATTTTATGCGAAAGAACAATCACATTTGTACTTCAGCTATTTTTCATTACAAGAATGGAAGTGTACTACTCAAGAAGATACCACCAAAGCGATAAATCACAGGAACTTCTCAGTGCGAGCACGTAAAACGTAGGATCGCCGACAGTTGAAAGGATTTCCATTATCACGATGAAATTTTCCTTTCAGGAACTTCACTTCTAACACGGCGAATTACCGTGGCTGCAACGAGAAGATTGTAAATGTGCAGTAGTTGCATGCGTAAACTTCCGACATTGTAAATCACGATGGCTGCTCCAGGAAAATGTAAACGCTTAGGGAACAGGAACAATGAGAATTAACTGCCTTCTATCGCAAGAACAAAAATTACCATTTGCGAACTTCACTGTTAAACACATGAATCACTTGATGCTAATGAAAACACGCGATTGCCAGGAAAATAACGAAAACACAAACTGCCTACGTTTACTATAGATTAACTTTTTGAGTGCTATGGACGCATATATGGGTCTGATGGAAGTTGCTCGTAGGGACTATGTTTGACAATTTTTGTTTTCTTCACTTTATGACTTTTTCCGTGGCCACACATTTCGGCATTAACCTTTTAGTGCTGACGAAGGTTGCTCGTAGAGACCATACACGAAAATATGCGTTTGCCAATTTTTTCGATCTTTCGTTTATTGCAATGCGATTCTCAGTATACAGGTAACAATACTCCATCTCCAGCGATAGTTCGCCGTCCCTTCGAAGCGCTTAGACCAAGAGTACTCAGTGCTCAAAGGGTTAACTGCAAAACTGGTTAACTAACCTCTTGACATACAAATAAAACAGAATTTGATGCGATCGAAAAATACTATTTAAACTTTTGAGTGCTATGGACGCATATATGCTTTCGTCAATTTTTGTTTTCTTCGCTTTATGACTTTTTCCGTGGCCACACATTTCGGCGTTAACCTTTCAGTGCTGACGAAAGTTGCTGGTAGGGACTATGGACGCGTATATGCGTTTGTCAATTTTTGTTTTCTTCACCTGATGATTTTTTTCGCGGATGTACATTTCGACGTTAACCTTTTAATGCTGACAAAAGTTGCTCGTAGGGACTATGGACGCGCATATGCGTATGTCAATTTTTGCGTTTTTTTTCGTGGATGTACATTTCAATTTTGAGTTTTTGTTTAAGCGTTCTTCCTTCGCTTCATGATTTTTTCCGTGGCCACACATTTCGGCGTTAACCTTTTAGTGCTGACGAAAGTTGCTCGTAAGGACTATGGACGCGTATATGCGTATGTGAATTTTTGTTTTCTTCACCTGATGATTTTTTTCGCGGATGTACATTTCGACGTTAACATTTTGAGTGTTTTGGGTGCATATAAGCGTTCGTCAATTTTTGTTTACTTCGCTTCATGATTTTTTCCGTGGCCACACATTTCGGCGTTAACCTTTTAATGCTGACAAAGTTGCTCGTAGGGACTATGGACGCGCATATGCATATGTCAATTTTTGTTTTCTTCACCTGATGATTTTTTTCGTGGATGTACATTTCGGCGTTAACATTTTGAGTGTTTTGGGCGCATATATGCGTTTGTCAATTTTTGTTTCCTTCGCTTTATGACTTTTCCGTGGCCATACATTTAGGCGTTAACCTTTCAGTGCTGACGAAAGTTGCTCGTAGGGACCATGGACGCGTATATGCGTTTGTCAATTTTGTTTTCTTCACCTGATGATTTTTTTCGTGGATGTACATTTCGGCGTTAACATTTTGAGTGTTTTGGGGGCATATAAGCGTTCGTCAATTTTTGTTTACTTCGCTTTATGATTTTTTCCGTGGCCACACATTTCGGCGTTAACCTTTCAGTGGTGAGGAAAATGCTCGTAGGGACCATCGACGAAAATATGCGTTTGTCAATTTTTTCGATCTTTCGTTTACTGCACCGCGATTGTCAGTGTACGAATAACAATACTCTGTCTCCAGCGATAGCGTTACATCTCTTTAAAGCGCTTAGACCAAGAGTATTCATTGCTCAAAGGGTTAACATGTTCGTAGACAGTAAGAAGCTCACTGAGGTGCAAAAATAGACACGCGATTTTTTTCTAAACTAATTGTGATATCCGATATGTGATTAGACACATTTGTAAGAGCAGTCGAAATATCACATTTTAACAGTTACATTCAATGAATGCTATAGCATCCACGACGAAATTTGAATCGAGGTATATAAAATTAATTAATAATAATTGGTTTTAAAATTTGAATATTATAGCATCTACGTCATTCTGTATCACAATGAAGATGAATGCTGTAGCATTCACATCCGCGAACGTGTTAATGCAGCATTTATGAAGTTTGTCATCGATACATAAAATCTCTTATATCGTAAGTCACACCACCGATAAATGTATAAGAAGTAAAGACCTGAACCTAACCTGAACCTGAGCCTTTCATTCAGTGTTGAAGGGAAATTTATTTTTCCGCAAATTACCATTTGTTTCATAGATTTTGTTCTGAGTACTTTTATTATAATTTTTATCGTGAAAAATTCTAAACTGGTTAACAAGTATAGTTAAAGGAGAAATGGTGCTCACCAAGTTCAGTGCATTCGGTTAATTGCAACATCAAAGTTCTTTTTTAAAAACCATGATATTGAAACACGAACAACTCTATTGTATCATCGACATGATGAATACATAATACTACAACCGGAACGAAACGAATTTTATTCTAATTCTTCGCGAATTATATGAGCCGTTTATTTTGAAAGTGGCCTAACTCCATTTATCTTCAAATCGAGATATTTAAGGGTTTGCGTTTCAATCAATTTAAAAATATACGTATAGGATACTAATGAGTCATACTGCTTAAGTGTATCTAAGGGTGTTAAATTTATAGTTCCTATTAAAATAGTGGCAATTATTAAGTGAATAATATACATTTTCTTATCAAGAATGGAGTTAGGCCACTTTCAAAATAAACTTTTTGATCACTTCATTGACCAGCAAATTTTGTGTTACAAAATCTTAATAATTTTAAACATATTAGTAACAATCTTCTTCATAATGAAAATATCATGTAAGAATGTAACTGTTAAGGTAGCTAACTCGATTTTATTGAAAAATGGACTTAGGCCACTTTCAAAATAAACCTTTTGATCACTCCATTGACCAGCAAATTTTCGTGTTACAAAATCTTAATAATTTTAAACATATTAGTAACAATCTTCTTCATAATGAAAATATCATGTAAAAATATAACTATTAAGGTTAGCTAACCCGATTTTATTGAAAAATGGACTTAGGCCACTTTCAAAATAAACTTTTTGATCACTCCATTGACCAGTAAATTTTCGTGTTACAAAATCTTAATAATTTTAAACATATTAGTAACAATCTTCTTCATAATGAAAATATCATGTAAAAATGTAACTAGTAAGGTAGCTAACTCGATTTTTTTGAAAAATGGACTTAGGCCACTTTCAAAATAAACTTTTTGATCACTCCATTGACCAGCAAATTTTCGTGTTACAAAACTTTAATAATTTTAAACATATTAGTAACAATCTTCTTCATAATGAAAATATCATGTAAAAATGTAACTATTAAGGTAGCTAACTCGATTTTATTGAAAAATGGACTTAGGCCACTTTCAAAATAAACTTTTTGAATACTCCATTGACCAGCAAATTTTCGTGTTACAAAATCTTAATAATTTTAAACATATTAGTAACAATTTTCTTCATAATGAAAATATCATGTAAAAATGTAACTATTAAGGTAGCTAACTCGATTTTTTTGAAAAATGGACTTAGGCCACTTTCAAAATAAACGGCTCATATAATAAAAGTAACTCGTTCGTCTACAAGCATGTCTTGCAAACTTCATGCCCAACCCTATACAAAAGAATAGCGCGATCGATCAACACCATGCGACACGACAGACGAGTACACAAGGGCATGCGAGTTTAACGCGGCAATTCACGAGAGACCATCGAACTTTGGACACGGTCGGAATTTCCGTGAAGTAAAAGCGACTCCGCTCGAAAAGGAGAAGGTGGATTAAAAAGGGATCGAGGAGGGTGGAGGTGGTTGACGCAGCTTGCCAGCAGAACGTGTTAATTATTAATACAAAAGCAGTTTAAGCCGAGCAGTTACGGCAGCCTATTTTAATCCGGGAGGTCTGTTTTCACTGTTGCTTTTCGGCCACTTCCGGTCCTGAATTAGAAGCGCCAATAAACGGGGGCCTCCATAGAGGCCTCGTTGTTTGACCAAGTGCACACCAGGCTCCCTGTGCGGCCAGTCGACTCCTACCAAATACTGAGAACGACGCCATGAAGAGAAAAAGCCGATACGTGTCGGCGTGTGCTGTGCGTCGAACAGCTTAACCCTAGAACTCCTGAGCCTCGATCTGTTACGCGAACTCCTAAGGGGGGGTTCCTCGAACCCATACTTCTTTTTATGCATTTATCCTGGAAAAAGTTGTTTTTTGGAAAATCTTTTGCAATGTTAGGATATGCTATAGCTTGTAAACAAGACAACATATGTTTTTGCGTTCAATTTGTATTGATTTATGTATATTTATAAAATTAAATACTATTATAAAATAGTACAGTAACGTGCAGTTAGTTTAAACTTGATTCTTCTGATAAACATGAATGGCAAAGTATAGTATTAAATGAATGTTTTCTGCAAATATGGTTTTTGCAATTGTAACAACTTTGCATTGATTTTAATAAACTATTATATTTTATGCGTCTGCTTTTAGCCTCCAGTATACACTGATAACATCTTCCCTTTTTTGTCGGTTCTGTATCTTTTAGTATTTTAGTTCGTAGTGTCTTTCCAGGTGAAGTTCCCAATTAGTTACATAGTTTTATTCTTCGTTCTGTAATTTTTATTCAGTGTTATATTTCTCTTATACTTACTAATTTTTTTCAAATAGCAACGGGAACTTTTTAATATCAAACTTAAATGTGTATACAACGATAAATAATTTTAAGAGAATTTTTTATGAAAGGGAAATGATTCTAATTTGTTTTCCAATTTGTGGGTTCGAGGACCCCCCCCCCCTTAGGAGTTCTAGGGTTAACACTAGATTTACGGACGTTTCTTGTATATCCATCTGTAATATACGTATATTAACACTATTCCTACCACGACCGGTCAAATGATCGTTTTTAAAACTTCGATTTCAATATACAACGTAATCGAACAGCCCTTAAATTTTAGACTTTTCCTGAAATAAACCTATAATACATTTTTCAATATTCACTTCTTTTTTCATTGTTCACTTTCTGAGAAAAATTTGTAATCTGTCTTACGTGGGAATGTCGCGATAGGAATAGGTATACGTAAAGTGTCGGTGGGAATAGTGTTAAGAAATAGGTATACATCAAACAGAATTTTAAATTGTAGTGCTGAGAGGTGAAGTATTCGTACACTATGTCACTAATAAATTTGTTTAACCCTGAAATTCTGAGTCTGAATAGAAGTATTTGAGAAAACTTTGTGGGTATGTAGATCGTAATAGTATACGTATGAATTAATCTCTTTTTTTCATCTAAATGCCATTTTAAAGGGATGAAACCAGTGTTGAAGTTTCTAAATTTTCTCTCATTTTTAAACGATAACTTTGTAATGATATTTGATGAAGCAAAACTTTTTAAATAGAAAATGTTTAATTTTTAATACCCTATCGCCCTGCCATAAAAAAAGAACACAGAAAAGCTTATATTCGAAACGTGAAAAATCGCTGAAACTTTGAGATTCGTTATCAGCCCCCTTAAAAGATATTTTGCCGCCAAAAAAATTGCTCCATGCAGGATATACCATGCTCTGTACACACATAAAGTTTCATTGAAATTAGAATTTCAGAAGTAGATGAATTTCCTTATAATACAGTGTACGAACACTTTTTGGAGCCACTGTAGATCGTAATAGTATACGTATAAATTAATCTCTCCTTTTCATCTGAATGCGATTTTAAAGGGGTGAAACCAGTGTTGAAGTTTCTGAGTTTTCTCTCATTTTTTAAAGATAACTTTGTAATGGTACTTAATGAACCAAAACCTTTCAAATAGAAAATGTTTAATTTTTAATACTCTATCGCCCGGTCATAAAAAAAAGAACACAGAAAAGCTTATATTCGAAACGTGAAAAATCGCTGAAACTTTGAGATTCGTTATCAGCCCTTTTAAAAGATATTTTGCCGCCAAAAAAATTGCTCCATACAGGATATGCCATGCTCTGTATACACATAAAGTTTCATTGAAATCAGAATTTCAAAAGTAGATGAATTTCCTTATAATACAGTGTACGAATACTTTTTGGAGCCACTGTAGGTGATCCCGATAACGCGAAGACTGTGACCATTTTTGAAGTACGCTTGTTTTCATTTGTACGACAAGTAGCTCGTGATACTTTCAGATAAGTCGCTTTATTTTTAAATTTCGTAATGAGTCGCATTTTGTGCTTTGAGTAATTCATCTGGAAGTGAAATAATGCGGAATGTGTACGATATGTAAAGGTACACAAGATATCCCATGTATGATACACGTCGTAATACCTATAAATGGTATAACGACTTTTAAGTTTCATCTGTTTAATTATATTTAAAAAAATATAAATTTCTATATAAAATTTACGATTGTAACGTATAAGATGTAAGATATGTATAAGATATAAAATTTACAATCTTAGTAGAAAAATGTTTAATTTGTTTGTGCGATTTTGTACAAATCTAGGTTTTCATTCAACAGTTTCCCATTTATGTATAGCCAGTCCAAAAAAAATGTAGACAATTGAGATTCTCATAACATAGTAAACACCTGTCACTTGAGAGTTATCAGTTACTATGGTGAACAGAAACTGCTTGTTACGACATCGATTCAAGCACAACGATATACAACAAATGATTCATTGGAAAAATACTTATTTACTGTACGCTCGAGCATGTAAGAACAATTCAGTCGTTTCTTGCATCACTTTTGTTTTCTCATAGTTACATCTTTTTTTTTGTTAGCCGACATTTTGATTTCATACATATATGCCAGTTCTTTTATTTCCAATTCTTGTATTTATTTATGCGTGTATTTCATTTTCCTACATTTACACAATTTCTAAGATAATCTTCTTTTAGTAATCAAATAAATTATTTTACTTTTTCTCATTAAAAAATTAGCGCGTTTAATTTTTAAACACTGTTAAACGTTAATTTATGATTTCTTTACAATTTATAATAATTTGTTCATATTACATATCTAAACCACTTATTACATACACCGAACATAAAGAGCAACTTAATTTGAGACTAATCAGCTTATCGTATTTTAGATCGTGTACGATCATAATATTTCTCTCGAATGAAATCAAATGCACTCTCGATGAACTGAAATAAATCTGAAACATTTTTTTACGACTGAGCTGTGCATGCATTATAAATTAAGCCAGCTCTTATCTATCGGTCTTCGGATAAAGAGGCATTATGTTCTTCAGAGAAATGGCTCCACTTTATCTTGATTTTTTTACAATAAGTCAAAACACTTTATATCGTTATACACTTAAATTCGTTATCAGTCTTTGATGCATCGTAGAACACTCTGGTTTCGTAATCTAGTGCATTACATTACCAATGATTTTAAGTAAAATTCTAACATCATTGATAAACGAGTGTAACTTGAAAAAATAAACGTTTCACTTGAAATTCATGCTGCAAAATTTGTATTCCTTTACGCCTTAGAAATATAACAACGATAATGTAACAAATGTAATAAAACTAATTAAACGAAGCATTTAACAATTTTCAATATTTTTAAATGGATTATCCATTTCACAACATTCTCGTTTCAAGTGTGTATTACGTTTCGTAAATTTTACGAGAAAGCACGAATATCACAATGCCCTGTAATTTCGAAACATTACCCGGCAAAAAAGTATATTTCTTTGCAGCTATTATTTTATAACCAGCGTTTTACGTTTTATAAAGCTACGATCGACTTCATCGAATTCCTCGCTCAGCTTTGAGAACTCGCACTAAAATAGCCCACTCTAGCAACGCTCAACGTTGCCTACAGTGATGCACAAAGTCATAAAACTGGCTTGATCACAGTATTGTTAGTTGGTCTCGCTGTAATAATGTCCGTGTCGATTTCCCATTGTAGGGTAACACGCACACCAGATCGCGGGAGAGCGAAATGAAGAGGAGAGGCGAGAAAAAGAAAATGGCAGGTAGAAAGTGGCGGCAGAAAGGCAACATTGACCTAAACCCGCGCGACGCTAATCACGCCATTTTATTTAATGATGCACGGCGGAACGGCGATCCCTCTTAACATAAATCGTTCCTCGGGCCTTTATGATTTTATCGGGGCTCGGTTACGGCAACGCGAGCGCACGTTCACGCAGACTCGCGCCTCTTCCAGCGCGAGGATTTTATGTCCGCGTTTGCGCCTTCATCGTGACACTATTATACCACTATTATATTGCATTAGTTTTCTGTTACGAGACGCAGAGGCGGATTAAAGGTCTCGCGGATAATGGAAGTATGTAATAGATACGTGTTCCACGACGAAGGCGTGTCCTTTTTATAATTGGAAAACAATAAGCGTCCTTTTGTGCAATCGATCACGCCTTACTTTTTCTTAAGCCATCTGTCGAAATAAGACACATAGTTCAGACCTTTTAATCGTTTCATTTCATCTACATCAATTACTTTCTCTTGACACACACCTTGATTCTTAACGCTTAACCGATCGAAATGGGAAGATCTCCCATTTTTTCCTTGACAAAGCAGTGCCATTGATTCTATTTACTTTTGTTATTAGTTGGTTCTAAGCTGATGTTGAATTTATTAAAAATTGTAGTTTGGAAAATTTATGAACAGTACCAATTCAAGATTAACTAATAACAAAAGCAAATAGAATCAATTGCAGCGCGGACAAAATGGGAGATCTCCCTATTCAGTCGGCTAAGTGTTATTAGGTGTATAAGTTAATTTTAGTGCTGTCATCTTTGGATGATGATAAAGGCTATTTACAATTTGAATATCGTAACTATATCTTTGGGGTCTTATAGCCATATAGCTCATATTATATATTATATACTAATGTGATAAATATAAATATAAATATAAATATATATAATAATATCATATATATCATTTTTTAATATATATAATAAATAAATATAATAATGTAATATTATATAGTATATTATATACAGGTCATACAGCTCAATTCGGTCAACGTAACCTGGGTAAAAAATAGTTTAACCAGTTAAGTGTGGCGACCTCTTTACAAAGCACCCCCCAGTCTGTGTCGCGATAATCAGGCGATGACGAATATAGTTATAAATCCAACTCTAATTATTTATAATTTTCATCTGTTTCTTTTATTTCGTGTTGACCTCTAAACATTTTAAACATATTAAACTTTACGAATATCATTTAGTTTTCGCCAAAATTACAATTTAAATATCAAATTGTAACAAAATTTTACGCATGACGGATATAGTCGTCATGACACAAAATTTTGCCATATCTGCATGACGAATATAGTCGTCAAACACACTTAACTGGTTAAACGATGGCGTGCAGCAAAGAGCACATTCGTCATTGTGTGCTCTTCGCACTTCAGTTAAAAAAAAAACGCTGCTGAAGCTGCAGAAATGATCTGCGATGCTCTTGGTGAGAATGCTGTATTGTCTCATTCCACCTGCAAATACCGGGAAAGAAATTTCGATCTCCAGGATAAAAAACGATCTGAACAACCGCAACGATTCAATGATAAGGAATTGCAAACATTCATAGACGAGTTCATCGAAATGAAACAGTCTAGTTTCTTCAAATCAGGCATCCGTTGTCCGAAAGATTATAGAAATTGAGGGACTAGTTGTAATTATTACTTCATCCACTAACTTTTGGGTATAAAAATTTAAATAAATTCTGAACCTGCCGAAAAGAAGACTAAAATTAACTTGTACACCTAATAAGTTCAACTCAGTATATATTCTTTCCGTCAACAATGAAATACACTACAACGTAGAAAGGAAAAAGAAAAACGATAATTCTAGGTTCAAGCAAATGCCCTCGTCGTTTGCAAAATGCTATCACTGAAGGCCATTACGTGTTACTTCCCTAACTTCAATTTTATAACAAAGTTACAGTTACCTAAAAAAAAAAGAACAAAACGTACAGATAACACAAAAGTCTAGGTTCATTCATTTTCAAAAATTGAGTTACATCCACTATTTTACAAAATAAAACATTTTACAAAGGGAAACAGTAGCAAGATGATGTACGTGTTTCAATTTCGAAAAGAAGAAATGGGTTACTGTAGCTCTCGTAATTGTATTTGAATAAAATAAAAAGTGTTGTAGAGGGAAATATTTGATCAGCTTACCAAGTCACTACAAGTTACACACATGCCTAAGTGCAAGTACCATACGTACATCAGGTTTCAAATGAGAGCACCACATGGGATCCTTGAGGAAGGTTAGGTCCTTTATGGCGGTGACTGTTGAATGTTATGGTTGGCGGTGCATGCCGGGACCGACGGTCTCGCTGATGTCCACTCACGCGTTTCTGGGTATAGAGCAGCATAGACGACGAAGAAAGCAAGCAGAACGAGAGCCAGTATGGGGGCCTTGTTCTTATGCGACAAATACGAGCGTGGAAGGCCCTTCGAATCGACCGATCCTTCTCCTCCCGACCTCTTTTTTCCCTTCCCGGCCCTTCTCCCCTCCCCCTCCGCCGCCATGGGCCCGCCAGACACCTCCCTGTGGCTTTTCAAACGATTTCCTAGCTTTCGTTCTATGACTCGTTGACAAACGATGCTTTTAGCGGACCGTCCCTGCTCATTCGTTCCTGCTGGTCCCCTGGCCCTTGCTACTTTAGCGATTACTTCCTCTCCAAGGTATCTGCTTATGCTAATTAGAGCACGTGGGGCACAGAGAAACGTGTTTTGGAAAGTTGAGCCCTGCGTCTTGTTTAATCGTAGCTCTCGAATTTTGAGCTTCGAGTCTTCTCTTTTTACGAGCACCGTTCGGAGATTAGGTTAATGGAGTAATTTGAAATTAGTGGTGTGACGAACGAGATTTTATACAGTGGGTCAGGAGGGAGTGAAGTAAATATGAATAAAAAGGAGATATCTGAGTTTGTAACTTGAAGCTGTAATAATGTTCAAAGTGCTGAAAGAGTTCAGCTTGAACTGCCATATTGTACGTTTTATTAACCTCGGCTAATATCGAAGATAATTTTTTATCAACAATATTTTCCCGCAGTCCTTATCGTTCCGCAAGTTCTTGCCACGGTGAAATTGTAACGTTTTACAGGCGACCGCGAAAGCGTAGCTACCTCGTGTTACGCCATTGAACGTCAAGCATCGGATTACAATAAAATTATTCCTGGCGACTGTATCGGCGTGGCGACACTCTTGAAAGACACCTTTTCAGCCGGGGGTCAGAGAATCAACGGCGGCCTGACTTTCGCTGCTTAAAAAGTCAAATACGCACATCGAATTTGGAGTAGAAGGAAGAAAAAGAAAAAGACACGTCGACGGGTTTTATACAATGCTATTATGCACCTCGTATTTGGGTTAACCCGTCGATACATACGTATCGGGCAACGTGGAATAAAGTGAAACAACAACGTGGCGACATCGTCGGCAGGACGCTCATGGTAAACAAGAAAAACACATTCTGCATTCGTGCTTCCGTCCTGGATAAATATAAAAACGATTTTTCGCTGGAAACTACGGTGGAAACGGAATATCGTGGTTCGATAATGGAAGTTCTGTTGCATAAAAGATTCGGTAGAGGATAAATACGGCTAGAGATATCTTATTCCCTTTACTTTTTGTTTGCGATCATCAATATTCGAGATAAATCTTAAACGCTTAGGTGATGAACCAAGTGATAAAAATTAAAAATGGCACCATAAGACATCTTGAATTTAACCGAACCATTTATAAGTAAAAAAGTACTGTAAATAACATCAGAGTTACTTTTAACCCTTTACGCTCGAGAGGCGACTGTTGGTCATCAAATGATAATTTCGAAAATTCTCAGACTTCAGTTAGTTTATTTATTGGTTAGACTCGAAGGTTAAGCAGTCATGTATGTAAACTTTAGTATATCACTTAACTAAACCAAATGACGTTTAACACTAGAACTATCGACGATTATAGTGTACTTATTTGCATGAAACAGATCAAATTGAAAATTACGTGAAAAAATATCGAATACACAGAAAACAAATTCTTATTTATACCTCTTGCAGAAAATCATAGTACATTTTAGAAGCTTGGTAAAGTAAATTTATAAGGTTGCTATGAATAATCATCAATCCGTCATTTTGACTGCTTCTGGTAGTTCTAGTGTTAACACTAGAACTATCGACGATTATAGTGTACTTATTTGCATGAAACAGATCAAATTGAAAATTACGTGAAAAAATATCGAATACACAGAAAACAAATTCTTATTTATACCTCTTGCAGAAAATCATAGTACATTTTAGAAGCTTGGTAAAGTAAATTTATAAGGTTGCTATGAATAATCATCAATCCGTCATTTTGACTGCTTCTGGTAGTTCTAGTGTTAATATAAGCGAATCTTAGTAAATATTCTGAAGTTGGGATCATTAGATCGACTAACCAGTCATCTCTCAAGTGGAAAGGGTTAAATGCTAGTCCTTTGTCGTTTTAAATTTAATTAATCTTCTCATCCAGCAAGCTGAATTTTCGTAAATACGCAAATCAAACTGAATCCAAATAAAAATCTGTTTCACCTTCCAAGTACTGCGACGTGTATATAGTATAATTTTCAGTATTACGTGCATTCTGCACTACTGTACACGTGTACATCTTCTACGGACACATAAAAATTTACGGTCTGCTGATCGATAATAACCGTGTATCTCAAACGTGTACTGGCTCCTCCGCTTGAAAGAAATTCGAATTCAAGGATAGCGAGGTGATGCTTGATAGAACGAGAAGGAGGTTCGAGGAGCTGGAAGAAAATATAGACTTGGTCGAGAAAAACGCTTCCGGTAGCCGTAGGAAATCACGTCGATAATTAATATCCTACGCTCGTAAATCGAATATCGTTATGTATGCGAGAATTTCGTTAGAGTCGCCAATATGGTCGTGTGATTTGTCAATACCAGGAAATTGCGGAAGGAACGTCTGACCTGTCACGTATATTTCGATACGATTTATAGGAACGAGAACCGGTGTCCTTAGAAAGAAGCCGCCATTGTTGACGAATAGAAGCCGTTGCCCACTTAACAGCACAGTTCAGTTGTTCAGACGTTGATACTTTCTGTTTTTTTTGTCCAACGATTGCACATCCGTCTTCGTTTCCTTCAATTGGAAACATAAGGAAAAACAAGGAGAAAGAGGGAAGGGAAGGAAAATCAAGGCTTTGCACATCAACATGGACACGAATTCAGCATATCAACACCACGTGCACCAATCCTACACCCTATATAATTTAACCGTTTACGTACCACGAGCCACTTTCGCGCTCTTCCGATTTCCTGTCGAGAAAACCCAGCGCATTTGACCGATCCAGACGATTGACAGCGCGCTCGCAATTTATATAATATATAAATAGTAGTATATAATACTAGTATATAATATATATAATATATAAATAGTAGTATATAATACTAGTATATAATACATAAATAATAGTATATAATATAATATATATAATACATAAATAATAGTATATAATATAATATATATAATACATAAATAATAGTCTATAATACTAGTATATAATATATAAATAATAGTCTATAATACTAGTATATAATATATAAATAATAGTCTATAATACTAGTATATAATATATAAATAATAGTCTATAATACTAGTATATAATATATAAATAATAGTCTATAATACTAGTATATAATATATAAATAATAGTCTATAATACTAGTATATAATATATAAATAATAGTCTATAATACTAGTATATAATATATAAATAATAGTCTATAATACTAGTATATAATATATAAATAATAGTCTATAATACTAGTATATAATATATAAATAATAGTCTATAATACTAGTATATAATATATAAATAATAGTCTATAATACTAGTATATAATATAGATATAATAGTCTATAATACTAGTATATAATATAGATATAATAGTATATAATACTAGTATATAATATAGATATAATAGTATATAATACTAGTATATAATATAGATATAATAGTATATAATACTAGTATATAATATAGATATAATAGTATATAATACTAGTATATAATATAGATATAATAGTATATAATACTAGTATATAATATAGATATAATAGTATATAATACTAGTATATAATATAGATATAATAGTATATAATACTAGTATATAATATAGATATAATAGTATATAATACTAGTATATAATATAGATATAATAGTATATAATACTAGTATATAATATAGATATAATAGTATATAATACTAGTATATAATATAGATATAATAGTTTTTCGTAAGATAATAAGTTAGAAATTAAAAATATGAAAAATTTGAAGAACAAATAATATTTCAACACATAATCAAAGGAGCGTTGTCGAGTTCCTCGGCTTTTGTCGACACATAATCGAAAGAGCGCGATCGCGCTCTTTAGCGTTTCTCGACCGTGTTTTTTTGAAAACCCTCTGGTACGCAAACGGTTAAGAAAGAATCAGTTCCGGACGATAACAGCTTTAGCTTAAGCTTCTTATACACCCAATCACTCAAATCGTGTTTTCTTCGTCGCGCATTATTTGATCAAGAAATTGAAACACTTGCGAAGATAATGATAAGATCACGTCCGCGTTAAACACACCGACCACGAGTGCGGGTAATTTTTAAGCAACCTGCTCGACCTTTCGAAAAGAAAAAAGAGGGAAAGAGCCAATAGAAGGAACAAGGTGACCGTAAAAAAAAAAAAAGAAGGGATCCTCGATCTTAATCTGTGAGTTTACTCGATCGTGTAATTCAATTTTCAGCAGAGCCGAAGTAACGGCCACGGATCACGTGCTCTCGTATTTGATAAAGCATCCGTGGATATGGCCGTAATAAGGAAACGGCGCGCAGATTAAAACCCTGTTGGCCGATTACACAGCTCATGGTGATCCCCGTCCATCTGCCAGACGACGACGATCTGACCCGCTTCACCGCTAATTTCACACTCCTCTAACGAGATCCTTATCTGTTACCATCGTGAACATGCCATTATCGATCTTTGGCTCGATCTCAGCCGCAATTAACGATCATCGCTTTTTGTCCGTGAATCGCAACGGCCGCCACCGGTAAAACGAATCGAACGAGGAGAAAAGGGGGTCCGATGATTTTATAATTGATTACATTTTCGATATCCACCCTTGAAACCCTCCCCTCGCGCGTCTAATGGAGGCCAGCTGATTTCAATCGAAAGGTTTTTTGTTTACCAGATACTCTAAGATTTCTAGTTCAATAAACGATATCAATCGTTTCGTTCCGAAATTATTTATTTGAAAATTCAGAAATTCAGAAATCCTTCTTTCGAATTGGGAGAAAGGCAATCGGTGGCGTTACAAACTGGTAAATGGTCACAAGAACAACTCTAAAAATTATTCTTTATTGCCTTCGCAACAAATGTGTTTGAAAATTACCATTCCAGCTACCTTCCCCATTTCTGTGGCCCACCCCAACGTATCAATGCAACAGCAATCTCATGTTATGTTATTTTTATACTACTTACACCTGGATGCACTATTTATCTATGGTTCAATACCTGACTCTCTGACGGCACCTAACAAGTTTAAACTTCGCGTAAATGCGTAAACATTCTTGTTCGAATAATTACTACACCTCCGTCATCCCTCGCATGCCGCTTAAAGCAGAAGATGCTCGCAAATTCCACAGGAACGGCATTCGAAACTTTCTAATTTCCCCGATACACGTACCAGTTTCTCCGAAAGGCGAGTCGAACGAAACACGACCCAAATCTGTTTCAAATACAAACAACCGGGCCGAAATTTCACTGGTTCCGAGGGACCAATTAAAAGGAAGCAGCGGGGACAAGCGTTAACGCTGACTGCGGGTCGTTTCAATTACGGGCCGAAACGGTCACGGCTCGTTTGCACTCGCGATAGGTCCCCCTCTCGCTTTCGAGGGAATCCGCTTTCGAATCGCTCGGAAAAGCCTGTCCGGGTCCAGAGACAAATATCTAAGCGTCTAATTGGAGGGACAAGGGGGGCCCTGTACGCAAACGTACCATAAGTCAGCCAGCACGTCGACCCGTGACCCCATAACGGCCTTCCGAGGGCCTTTTTTTCGCGAGCCACATGTGAAAACAGACCTGCCCACCCCCGTAGACGTTGCACAGCTCCTTCAACGGTCGCTTAGGGTTCCTTGTGGTCGTGGGAAAGACGCAGCAGCCTTGGAATCTTTTGAAAGCCCCCGCATCGATCCGCGTACGCAACGAACCGCCCGCCATTTCTTTATATCGATCCGCGCCGGTTCGACGGGAATATCGAAGCATCCGTCGATCGACTCTCTGAAAAGTGAAATCTTTTTCACGAGGCTCTCCGTGGGATTTCTAATGAATTTTTTCGACGAGAACGAACAAGCCTCGAGAACTCGGGCTCGGTCAATAGTTTTCCGAGCACGCCGCGTACACATGTGCGTCGCATCCCTGAAGACGCTCGAGACGGTCGGCCATGGGCGTGGAATCATGATTGACACACCATGGTAATTTTCCTTGCCTCCCGAGGGGACTCGGGTGTAATATGTAAATTAGAGAGGCACTTTTGGCATATGGAAACTCGCCGTAGCGCTGGAGTATGCCCTTGATGTTGCAAATTTTTGAATCAAATTACGGTCGTACGCTCCGAGGCTGTAGCGTTATGAATTCTTTTATCGTAAAATTAATGTATCGCTTCTGTGTGACGTGTATAAATATAAGATGTAGCTGAATGTTGGATGCAAACATGTGCATGTATTCGGTGTGCGATAAAAATATTTTACATTAGGTTAAAATGCTCGTTTTCTTAACTGAAGCGAACACATACAGTTACGTGCAATGATAACAACGGTAACTTCGTCAAGTAAAATATAAAATTTGATTTCCCCGCTACAGTCTTTTTCACAATTCTTATTCAGTAAAACAGACGCAAAATCATGATCAATTAAAAAAAGTCATGATCCACCAAGCTACAATATAAATACTTGAAATACAAAGAAATCACAAAGAAAGTGTTAACATAAGTATAGTTTGAAGTACATCACGGTTCTCGATCATTTTCCCGGAACGAACATAAAATTCACCACACTCCCTCATACATTCCCTTCAAGGCACAACGCCGTTGCGAAACCTTCCCAGCCTCCTGGAACGAAAATTAGTTTCGCCCGAAAATGCCCACGCCACTGTGCCCCGAACTTACGAGGGTTTTTATAGGAGGCAGCACCTGCGGCTTTGGTCCCCGGATTCGGGTTCGGGTGGACGGGGGTGCAGCGAGGGAGCGAAAAAAAAGGATGAGGCGAAGGGAAAAAAGACGGGGCAGAAGGGGAAACTTCGACGAGAAAGGAGATAGGACGATGCACACGTACACGTCTTCTAGGCCCCATGTTCATGGCTGTCGGAGCCCTGAAAAGGGAGGGTCGCGTAGGGGGTCGCGTCGTGGCGTGGAAGAAGTCCCATTTCCAAGACGCACACGCATCGTCGATGACGCGCACAACATCCATCCAACAGAGAAGGCCCTTTTGGCCCCTACCAGACACCTGTGTGCTCGACCTGTTCCTAGCTGTACACGCTGCGTGTATGTTTATTTGTCCCGGGGGTAAAAGCGACCTGCATTATGAAATATATGAATGCCCTCGCCGCGGGGCTGAAGGGAGACCGACAGGGACGGATGGAAAAACCGTAGAGGGGTGAAACGTCCCTTTCGATCGTGGAAATTGTGAAATTTGAGAGAAACGTTCGAGGGTTTGAAGATGCGGTGAGTTTTCGGTATATACGGACTGAAATGTGAGGGACGAGGGTGTAACTGCGAATAGAGACAATTTTCGGAGAAATTCGTCGGATGTTTTTGTTTTGTAATAGTAACGAATACGCTGATGCGTCAAAAATATTTCTCTGATTTCGTTCTTTATTTTACGATTAAACGTATTTTACGAGTAAGAAGGATAACAGAGTAGCGGGATTTTTAGCAGATGTATTTTAGAAAAAGCTGTCAAAGAATTGTCTTATTCGATAAATCTTCTTTTCTTTGAAGCAACCTATTTGCTATTCTAAATATTTATTCTGTTTACCAAATAGTAAAAATTCTACCGCAATTTGCTTGAGGTCGCATCGAAGCAAATTGTACACTAATAAACGTTCTGTAAGTCGCAATTTTGAAAGATAATTTTATGAATTTAAATTCTCCGAAAAAGGTTGTACACATTGTAAAACATTACATTAACGTAATATCGGTGTCTGTTAAGCAGGATGAAAAGCGTGATAAACCAAAGTATTTGACGATTTCCGTAAGTCACTGTAATCCCCGAAACTGTTATTTCCCGATTTCATGGGACACCTGTATACCTGAACAACCTGCGCCCCCGTGAATGCCTGTCCCCCCCCCCCTTATTTATACGCAGGGTGGAAATCGTGGTCTATCAGCGTTACGAAACGTCTGTGAATGCTACCAGTGGGGGGAAATAAAAGGGAGGCTCGGCTGGAAATCGAAAGATCTTGAACCCATACGGGTGTAAAGATCCGTTTCGATCATTCGTACCTGCGCATGGCTCTATCCTCTCGTATTTCTTTTCGGGGCCCTTTGCCGTCCTCTAAGTCCACCATTTTAAAGCCTGACGTCCAACAGAATGTATAATATGTATACGTGCAAGAAAGAAAAAGGGACGTGCCATGTGTATTGTGTTACGTGTACATATTTATAGAAGTACGTCTTAAAGAAAAAATGATGTTCATCGTGGTTCCTTTGCACGTTTAAAAAATGTGACGAAAGATAATGTGTTCGGGTACTTATCGTGGTTTAAGCTTTGTTATGCAGGTAACTAGAAAGATTTCAATGTTTAAATAAAGATATTTCGGGAACAAACCATAAAGCGGAAATAACACGGGGATTAAAAGATAAGGAAAATTTCCTATTGTGCACTTTAGTTGGTGTTTCATCAGCCGTACCGTGTAAAATATTTTTAATTTTTTTTATTTACATTCTATAAGTTACTAAAATAAATATGAGTTTAGTAAAATAAATATTTTTAACTTTAGAAGGTATTGTGATACCGATACGATATCGAATCCATAAAATAACTGAATTTTTAAATAATATTAACTGTATACTTTATCAATGTTAAAAGGTCCTTGTAAATGTCAAGAAAATTACCCAAAAATGTGATTGACCGAGTTCTTTATTTGAGAACAAATTAAAAATGATTCTCCTTTTATAAGAATCGGTAAGACGAACGTTAATTAATAAATGTATTTATCGCAAAATAAATTTTGTGGTGTAAAATTACTTTTTTTTTAGAAATTTAGCGTAAAGCAACGAGGTTTTATTCTTAAACGTCTCCCATCCAAGTGATCCGCTCAAAAATATTCCTATCTGACACAGTCACAAAAGGTTCTATCGTTAGACTTTATAATTGTACGTGACTTTCTCTTTCAAAAAGGTCACACTCAATCGCACTTCTCATATGAATGATACACAAAGGGGCTACTTATCTTGCAGTATGCATCGTTTGCAGCGCGTACACCGATTCATGCCCGAACATCTCGAATTAACTGTTAACAGTGCATTCTAGTGGACCTAAATAACACGAATTTCCGAATTCGCAGTTATTTCAAAATTTACAGGAAATATCGACAACAGAATGATAAACTTGAAGTGAAAATACCTGTACACATGTACACACGTGTTATCCTTGCCTCTGAAGTAACGAACAAAACTATGAAAACGATTTTGTTCCGATTCATTCTAGAAAAGTAACTTCATTTTAGTGCCTCTGAAGTAACGAACAAAACTATGAAAACGATTTTGTTCCGATTCATTCTAGAAAAGTAACTTCATTTTAGATCGCACTACTTTCTTGAGAAATAGTCTATCTGCCTCTGAAGTAACGAACAAAACTATGAAAACGATTTTGTTCCGATTCTTTTTAGAAAAATAACTTCATTTTAGATCGCCACTACTTTCTTGAGAAATAGTCTATCTGCCTCTGAAGTAACGAACAAAACTATGAAAACGATTTTGTTCCGATTCTTTCTAGAAAAATAACTTCATTTTAAATCGCACTACTTTCTTCAGAAATAGTCTATCTGCCTCTGAAGTAACGAACAAAACTATGAAAACGATTTTCTTCCGATTCTTTCTAGAAAAGTAACTTCATTTTAGATCGCACTACTTTCTTGAGAAATAGTCTATCTGCCTCTGAAGTAACGAACAGAACTATGAAAACGATTTTGTTCCGATTCTTTCTAGAAAAGCAACTTCATTTTAGATCGCACTACTTTCTTGAGAAATAGTCTATGTAACTAGTCACCGATAAGACCTTAAATTGTTTACAATCAAAAGAGTCAACAACGATAAAGTATTGTATACGTATTTACTCGTCAATTAACAGAGATATCCTATCGTTGGTAAATATTTTTGTATCAAAAAAGGATACGTCTCTCTGAAACCTTATAAAACTTTAAGCCACGCCAAAACCGAGCTATTTATACTCCAAAAATTGTGCTAACAGCATAATCAATTGTGATTTACCTAAATATAAATCCTTTTATTTCGGTACACACCGAACAAGGAAACAATGCTTAACCAACGATACACGCATCGTTCGCACTAACGTTCATACTAAAATCTTTTTTCACCAGATAAAGTGCTATCTTCAACAGTTTTGTACACATACGTCCCCACAAATTACCTCGGCAAATCTCCCAAAGGTAATTAATCAAATCCAGAGCGCGGCCATGCATTACCGTAACGCGGCTTCGACTGTTATCAACCACCGAACAGGCGACGATAATTCCACGGTTTGATGAATGTACCGAACGATAACGCTGCGCCTATGCGTAACTTCATGCCGATGCGAACAACAACGATTCAGTGAAAACTGTCGGAAAAGATCGCGTTGATTTGAACGAACAATATGCGGGGAAAAAAAATTGTTCATGCCTTGTCGTGGATCATTTTCACCTAATTAAGGTGGAGTGGGATAAGTTCGTACCGGTTTTTGTTAACCTCTTGACGCCCTTGGCCACATATGTGGACATTTAGTATTTTATAATTATAACGCTCACTGGGCACAAATGTGAACGTTAAGTTTTTTCGTGAATTTTTATTGTTTTCCCAATTCTTTTTGCTTTTTGTATCCCTATTAATTATGAAACGAATAAATCATAATAAACGAAAAAATTAAATCATTCTTTTTCTTCCTACAAAAAATTGTCCCTGAAGAGGTTAAATTTGACTTGAATCATTTATTCTTTAAATTATATTTGAAATATTTAACTTATATTATTGGTATTAAGTGGAGTGAAGTAAATACTCTACAATTCGCATTGACAAAAACGCCAATTTAAATTAGAAATTACAACATTTATTGAAAATAAAAAAAGTAACAAACATTACGTAAATGTCCGTTTAAAACTTATCAAAATCTATCTTTATAAAGATTTTTGTAACCAAATTATCGTATACTCGTATCCTGGAATAATGGACAACGAATATTGGCTTGACATTTTGGTTTGGGGGCTCATTAATTTTAGTCCCTTTTGACGCTCATGCACGAAAAGATGCATACACGAGTAACACACGATAGGACTGTAAGGAAATAAATTTAAGGGAAAGGGAGGAAGTGAGAGAGAAAACCCAGAAAACGTCGCGCGAGGTTTCGAACCTGCGACCCTCTGGCTTACGAAAGTATGCTCTTATGCACTTCGCTATCTTCTCTCTACAATTTATCTTTATATGTTATGGGCAAAATCGTAATTATTCATACGCTATTTATAAAATGCTTTTTACCAGATTAAAATAAGTTGTTTAGTTTAAAAGTTAAACATTTATAAACATTGGTAAGTAGAAAAAATAGGAAAGTTAATAAGAAGAGAAAAGTTTATTCAAATAAAAGACCCTAAATTAGCTTAATATTTTGATGACTATAAATTTGAAAAGAAACAAACTTGGATCGAAAAAGGTTATAAATACATAATTTGAGCAAGAAATTATAAAAATAAAAAAAAATCCTTGAGCTTTGTGCAGGCTCCAGACAACTGCGAACTTACCCCGTGCACTAATATTTGCCGGGGCAAGACCGGGGTAGTGCTTTTCTCGATAAATTTCAAACAATTAAAAGAATTTATTTATTTAACGTAAACTTTAAACAACGTTCTTAGTACTTACCAAAAATAAGTGCACAAGACACAAATTTTGCTGCAAAATAACGATAGTTTGTTCGACAACTCTAGGTTAGATGAGTTCTTCATAAATAGCCGCACTTTTTAAAAGTCGAAAAAGCGGAAAAGGTTATTTATAATGGAGAAACATCTATGCCGATCGCTTCATAACAATCCAATACAGGCTTCTACACCTTACCTTGTACAATTTAATGTGTATTTGAACAAATTTAATTCGTTTACGATCTTGCCCCGTTTACGATCTTACCCCATTCCACCTTATTTACTCTATCAGAGATCGGAATATTCATAGATCGTTAGATTTTTCGTTTCTATGCTAGATTTGAAAAAGATCGCTTCGATTTGAACGAACAATATGTAGGGAAGAAAACTTGGCCACGTCTTGTCGTGGATCATTTTTACCTTATTATTTACTCTATCAGAGATCGGAATATTCACAGATCGTTAGATTTTTCGTTTCTACGCTAGATTTGTGTATGGATCTATATGACTAGGAATGGATTTAAATTTAGTCACGAATTTGAATTACTTTTAATGAAAGTAACAGAAAATTGATCAAAGCTTCTCTTTTTGTGATAGTTATGAATTATTCATGCTTCTAGTCATTTATTATAAAGGAAGATATGGGTATAATTATAAATTTGATAAAAGATATGAAAAAAAGCGATGGAAACTATTGCCTAGATTTACCGTAACACTAAATTAATCCAAGTTGAGCGTAACATTTTTCTTTTGCATGATCAAACGATTAAATTTTATTGTTTACTGTTTTAATATAAAACTCGGATATCTTTTTTCTTATTTCCAATATGTATGGATTCGTTTTTGTACACATTTTTGTTTCTTTTAAAGAATGCAAAGATTTAAATAGCTTGTTTAGAGTGTAATATCGAAAATATTATGAAGAATTTTATATTTTTTTAAATTAAGTACATTCTTCTTCAAATTCAATTACGAACTTGCTGCTCTATTATTATTTCTTTTTTTTTTTCTTTTTAATCAATATCACCATCTACGCTTACTGACTTTTTTTTTCAATTCGTAATTCGCCGTTATATTGAGAAGTGCAACAATAAACGAAAGAGTTTGATCAATCTTGCGAGTTACTGTATTTCATCCCATCTCTAACCACTGCTGCTCCTCCATGCTTGAACGTTGCCCGGGCTCGTAACGGCCTGGCCTTATCAATCATCCTCAAACACAACCGGGAGAAATATTAGTCGGGATAAGATAAAAAGAAGCGTAAAAATAAACGGCAGATAAGCGGCGGCCATTCGTGCTGATTCCAGCTCGAGACGCTCTCGATACCGGCGATAGAATTGCATTACCAACGCGTCGATTACACGGCTCGCAAACAACGCTGAAATCAATCTCCCCGTTACAGTTACGTTAGGTTCCTGTGACCTGGCCGAAGCGATACGGAGCTGATCTTGATTTTTCTCAGGTAAATACGGTGTCCAACAATCTTGAGCCAGAAAAGTGAGGTTACTCGTATATACCGAACCGCTTTTAGGTTCTACACTAGCCTCCAAGGTGTGGAAAATATAAGAAGGAAAACAGGGAATAGCTTAAAATATCTTTACGGAAAAATTAGTTTTTAATACTTAAGTCCATTGATAGAGAAAATAGATCAGAGTGAATTTAATTATACTGTTAGTAATATTAACACTATTCCTACCGACACTTCACGTATATCTATTCCTACCGGTCATATGACCGATCGTGATAGGTAAGACAGACTATAAATTTTTCCCAGAAAATAAACAATGAAAAAAGAAGTGAATATTGAAAAATGTATTATACGTATATTTGAGGAAAAGTCGTGAAGTATAAAGGTGATTCAATTACGTTGTATATAGGAAATTCTGACTTAAATTTTAAAAAAGGTCATTTGATCGATCGTGGCAAAAGTTTAATTCACCACTGGAAGAAAGATGAATTTATACTATTTTTTGAATACTTTATATACCTTAGAGTTACTGAAAGCAGAGATTCCTCATTTTTTCCTCACCATTCTACGTGTTTTGGCTACATTTGAAAATAAAGTAATTATTGGGATTAATTATCTTAACAGAAGTTTTCGAAACAGTAATATTGCACCTGCGATGTGATGCAAATTACATTTTGAAAAGCTTTTGTCCAAGAGATTACAAAAATCACAATTAGGATAAATGTGTCTTTATATATATCGATCTTCTTGATTAACTTACCGAGAAGTTAGGGTCGATGATTTTGAGTTAGGTCAATGATTGGACTGTATGCTGTGGGATCAAGTGTCCGTTACGCAAGTGTAGGGTTATTATTACCCATGATCGAAGAGCACAACCGTTCGATTGATTTAGTTAAAATAACGGCGGAGGTATTGGTTTTTCCTTGGAATTTTGATGCAAAAGAAAGAAAATATGCATAATTGAAATATCGGTTCGGCGTGCAGCTGTGCCTAGCTTTTTGTCTTGCGCGAAGTTAAATGTATTAACCCTCGTTAAATGTCGCATATTTTATTTAACTGTTGATATTGTCGGGGCCAATGTAGCTTCATTTAAAAACAATTAATTGGAATTAAAAGGTACACGAATAGATCGTTAACATTGGATTACAGACAGGATTGATTGTTTTCTTAGCGACCTTATAGTGTCCAATGCATCTTTAAAATAATACAAAGTAATTATTTCTTTTACGTTTCCATTTCTTTTTCACTGTCTAATTATTGTACAAACTTCGCGTTACGAACAATAACAGACGCGATATGAGAACCAATTTAAAGACAAGATTTCCTGGATGACAAAAACTGGAAGCAAAATGTTTGAAGAAGCGTTCGCCGTTCTGAAATGTAAATCTTCGTTTTGCATAAGTCAACCTTAACGCTTCGACTACTGTCTCCTCCGTGTCGACGTAAAATGACTCACAACATCGATGAAACGGTTTCAGTTTGCATTTTTTATCAAATTCATAATACCAAACTCACCTATTAACAAGTGTTTTCCTTCTCCACCTTCTGAATCTTCTAATTACCTATTTGACGTAATTTACAGTCACCGATTACATTTTAACATATGCAAGCATTTTAACGTATGCAACTTCATGAGTCACTCTATTTTTTCCTACTAAACGTATTTTGTACCACTCACGCTCAAGAACTTGAAAGTCACAATTTCGAGGGTAGTAATTTCATAATAAATCGAGGTGTAATTCCAAAATGGACGAATAACCCTCTGTCCTCTCTCTTTCTTTCTCTCTCGCTCTAGTAGACAAACCTATCTAAAGGTATACCTAAAAACATCAGATTTACGTTTCCCCGTGCAAAGGGGATCATAGCCGTTCGGGGGATCAGGTAGGGAGAGACCCGTTAGGAGATACTTTTTTACAAAATTCGAAATTACGTCCCTGGGACGGCAGATTATGGTCCGAGATCAGGCAAGGAAACCGGTCCCCTTTTTCGACCGCCGATGTCTCCGCTTCTACGAGCTCTGATCCCGCATCGTTCGCCAACAAAATTATGGCCGTCCTCCCCTTCCGTTCCCCTCGCTCCCTCTTATCCATCCCTTCGCCTACCCTTCCCCCTGTTTCTTATGATCGAACGAACAAATTCATCTTTCCTTCACCTCCGAAACCCCCCTCCACTTACCCATCATCCAGTTCCTATGTCTTCGTCCATCTTGTCTCCTCTTGCGTTGCTCCTCTCTCTGTCGGTCGACGAAGCACTTTCTCCGCCTTGGATTCTCTCCCTCTTTCTCTCTCGCTAAGCGATCAACGAACGAAAGTTACGGAAACGATCGTAGGAGTTTCTAATTTCGACGTGACCTTCGGTGGAAAAAAAAGTGGGTTAAATCATAAGCGTCCTACCTGCCTGCCCGGCCATTTTACTTCCGCCACTTGACTCCTGGAGTCAAGTGCCTGAGATAAAAGAAGCTTGGTCGCTGGTTCGGATCGGATGGCAGCCGAATTCTTGTTTGCGCTCGTCGCCTCGATAACGAATTCCGTGTTATCGTCACGCTATCGCGGGTTTCGTAATTGAACGCTTCTTCGTACAGAGCCGACCCGGTACCCCGTGGCGAACGCCACTGTTGGTAATCTCTGGTCACCATGTTAGCGTGACCGTTGTTGGATCGCTCTTCTGCTTTTTTTCACTTGGCGAGTTTGTTATGAAATTTGGAAGTTTTGGTTTATGATGTGCTGAAACTCTTAAGTGGACGGCTGATAAATTCTACTTTTGGTAAATAATGTGATTGTGTTGAGAATTATATTTATTAAATAGTTTCAAATCGTGTTATCACGTACAAAGGTGTACACTTGAGGTCTGGTGCGCGATATGGCCTGAGTAAAAATTTAAATAAATTCAAATAGATAAATTTTTAATGTTTTTATTGAAATTCATAAGATATGATTTATAAATATTTATTATAACTTTGTGTAAATAAAAGGATTATACCAAATAATGTCCATAAGTTTGAAGAGTTAATTTACGATTCGCAAGCATTCTTAAAAAAACGTGAATGCTCCAAGTAGAAACGTTTCGAGAAAACGGTGGTAGATATCATCGTTTAAGAAATCGACCCTTATCTAGGGGTTCAACTTTTTCCCAAAATCATGAGCCCGATTATGGCACGATAACATTGAGATAACGAATGACTAATGTCACCTTGAACTCGGCTCCCATAGAGCTTAAAAGTGGTCATTTTCTCGACGTAAAGTGAACGCATCCGGTACCCATAAACTATATAACATATGTACATATAAACCATGTAGTCTATTTGTGTACGATTAGTGAACGTATCTTTATACACCTTGTATAACCTATATTTAAACATTTAAATATTCATAAGCATAATATGATTTATATTTGAAAAATTAAGTTATAACGAATCAAACAATTTAATAAAATATCGATGCTTAATTTTATACAATTTGAAAGCAACCTATGTTTACCTAAACAACAAATTTACCTACGTTAAATTTCTAAATGATCAAAAATATTCATTTCAACCTAATTTTAACTTATTAAAACCTTAAATTCTCAATTTAAAAAAATTCAGGAGAGCAATAACAGCAATGATAAAATTACCAAATCTAGAATGCTTAAGAAAATTCATATTTTTAAAATAATTAAAGAAACAGTATCCCAAATGGGGATATTGGATACGTTGTAAATTTTTGGACGGTAGTGTACAAACGCGTGCTGTTTAATCATTACCTTCGAACACTATTGCCATTCAATCAGAGTCCCAAACAAAACATTCATAAACACTCGGAAGGGGGTCGCTCCGTTTCAATAAAGCTTCGCCCGCGCGAGGAAGGTCCTTCTTTCGCTTTTGTTGGGATTCAGGTAACCGCATAAACTACCGTTAATTCGCGAACCTTGTATATACGAACAATACTCGAAAGGCCGGCGAATATCTTCTTTTTTTTTTTTCTTTTCTTAAGGGGCACGTTCGTTGAATTCAATCGCGCGACAGCATAATGCGATCGCAACGGTGCGATGTACGAGCGTGGCCCGGCCTTATGGTTGTATAGCTTGTACCTGTGCCGGAAGAGAAATTTTATCAAGTACCTATCGTCGCCATTTCTTTTCCTCCGTTGGAGCCAGGTAAACGAGGGAATCCCGCGCGTGCAAGAAATACGACGGGGACCATCGAACACGAACACGGGAGAAAACGAATCGGCGTCTCTTCGATATTTCGTGAAATACGACGAAACGACGATATTCATTGGTCGAGGGTGATGTCCTCTTATTCGCAACTGCGAGTAACATCGCGTTAACGGGAAGCCGTTTTACGCAAATTTATCGCTCGCGCGATGAAACGATTAATGGCGAACTTCTTAGGATGATTGTGAAGTATGTACTTTTTATTCTCATGGATGGTAGATTTCTGTAAGTAAACTTTCCCAGTGTGCTTCTTAAGAATCATTACTGAGAGGTGTACTTAGGACACCCTGTATAATCCTTCGATTGAAGTGTTATTCGTATTTAAGGAAAAAACGGAAAAGATTTTGCATTTTCGAGGGGTTTTGTGGGCCGTAATATAACGGGACGATTTTATTGTTTAGAAATGATTTTGTTGAATATAGTAAAATTGAATTAAATGTCTTTACTTTATAAAATACTTAGTGAAAAATAGTGCATACGTATACCCAAAGCAGAACTGTCGTCTTAAATTAAGAATTACTTATTAAATTTCTGTATTATAATTAAATTCCCCTTGTCTTTAAATACCGAGGTCAGTTTTAACTAATATGATCGCTAAATTTCCACGCTCACGAAGTTGCCGATCAACAGCTCTCATTCAAATTCACGGGCCTACGAGCTCGAGATTTCCCCTTTTAAAAATGTGCGTGAGAAATTTATGAGTCCATCGAGTCGAAAATGGGGGGTAATTCTTGAACGGTTACGTTGTTTCCTCGTTGTATACTCCTAACTCTCGTTACATCGACGAGCCGAGAGAGTCGTGGTCCAACAGCGGCCATACTGAAGGTCTGACCTTGAAGGGATAAAAAATCTTCCCCAAGATGTCGAGGCTCCAAGCCACTTGCCCTCTTCGTCTTGCATCTGCGAACGCTCCTCCGGACCCTCTCCTTCTCGCACCACCAGCTTTCCTCCACTCCCTCAATTAGTCACTTCCTCCTCCTTCGTTTTCGACGTAGCTTCTCTCATTCTCTTTCTCCTCTTCTCTCGAGCTCTCTTTCGTTCCACCTCTTGTTGTCTTATTTTCTCCCTCGTCCACTCCTTCTCTCTCTCTCTCTCTCTCGCTTACCATTACATTCCCTTTCCCCGTCGCTTCTTTTCCACCTAAGAACGTGTCTCACCCTAACGTTCCCTCTCGTTCCATCATTCTCCTCCCGACTCCCTTGTACACTCCTTTTCTCCTTCCCCCGTGTACCTTGTACCCTCGCGCTGTCCTTGTTCCACGCAGGCGAACCAAATCCGCGTCTCCTTATCTCGCCCTTGAACATCTCTCTGTCCCTTTCGACGGAACCCAACGTGACTTTCGTTTCTTTTCTCCGTTCCTCTCCCATTCTGACGGCCAGGGAGTTGCTCACACCGCAGCCTTCGAAGTCATTCCGTCTCGCTTCGATCTGAACACCCCTCCTTTTCCTCCTCCTCATGATTTACAGTGTGTCCTCCCTCTCGTTCCGTCGAACCCGGTCTCTGACCGCTCTCTCGCTCTCTCACTCTCTCTCTGTCGCTCCCGATCGTATGTTTTTATTGTACTCTCGCTCTTTCAGACTCGACCTGTTCCTGCCTCTCTGTCTCGCCGTTGGAACTCGATCACTCTCTCTCCCTCTCTCGTCCGCTGAGTCCCTCGTCGAATCGTTTTCTTTCTTCCACCTTCTTCAGAGCCAGCTCTGTCTCGCTCTGAACAGCAGCCTTCAACGCGTCTGTCCTCGTTGCTCCCACTTCACGAACGATTTCCCTCTTACTCCGACCTGTCGAGAGTCAGACACAACCGGAGAAGTTAGGCTCGCGTGTGTTGGCAGGCGTGTACGTACACGGGGAATCGTGTGTGCGTGAAGTTATATCAATTTCTCTGCAATAACAGTACGATAGGAGCAGCGGTACAGCTACCACCAAAATTGCGTTCCCGGTGGACGTCTGGATGCAAGGGGGCGCTGAGTGCTTGTTGGGTGCACACCGAGCGTACAGTGAACAATTATTGCAACCAGCCACAAAATAACGGACGACGGATGTTGTGCAATGACGAACACCGGCCCTGTGTGTTAACACTCTTCCTACCACGACCGGTCAAATGATCGTCTTCAAAATTTCGATTAGAATTTCATAGATACAACGTAATTGAATCGCCTTTAAACTTTATACTTTTCTTCAAATATACGTATAATGCATTTTTTAACCCTTTGACTGCACACCGGCCCTGTAGGTTAACACTATTCCTACCACGACCGGTCAAATGACCGTTTTTTAAATTTCGATTAGAATTTCATGGATACAACGTAATTGAATCGCCATTAAACTTTATACTTTTCTTCAAATATACGTATAATGCATTTTTTAACCCTTTGACTGCTACAGACGCATATATGCGCCTGGCGAAAGCTATCGGTATGGACTAAAGACGCATATATGCGCTTTCTGTAAGTGTCCAGCATGGACTAAGGACGCATATATGCGTTTGTCAATTTTTTCAAGCACCTGCGCAGAATTAATACCATTATGCGTGTGTGAGATACGTATAAATGCATTCCTTAGCAACGGCAGTAAACAATATATTTATTAAATTAAGTTTTCCAGTTTATTGTTTTCTATTTTATTACACAAATTTTAGTTTATTTTAAGTTTCAACGTCAATAATAAGGAATACTAAAAAATAGTACTAATAAATAATTAATTTCAAAAAATAACGCTCTTGAATTATTTAATCTCGTACGAAAGTACGATTTATGCTTTGAATAGTTCATCAACAGAGTTCAGTGTAGCGAAAAAGTATTCAGTCCACAGTGATTGTTAGTGCTCGCCGCGCGCCGTCCGTACGGACTGCATAGGCCAGGAGTGTTCAGCAGTCAAAGGGTTAATATTCACTTCTTTTTTCATCGTTTATTGTCTGAGAAAAATTTGTAGTCTGGCTTACGTGGAAATGTCGCGGTAGGAATAGGTATACGTGAAGAAGCGTCGGTAGGAATAGTGTTAAGTCCCCGATTAACACGTTCGTCGCCCAGCGTGATTCGGCTGAATTTCTCGTTGGGCCCAAATCCGATTGCATAGAAATCTGGGGTAAAAAAATATGAAAACAGCAAAAATTTTTATTTTATGTATTTTATGTTTATATATATATTATACTTCAATGCTTATTCCATTGAATTCCTTTTGAAATTCCAATTTTAAATCGTATTTGACTTTAAGAAAAAGAGCGTCACCCAAATATGGGTGACGTGGCGACGAACGTGTTAAAGGGCGAACACCTTTAATTATTAAATAATTAACCTTTGGTTAATTGCCAGCCGTTTAGTTATCGCGTTCAAAATGCCGGCTGTTGCAATTGGAGATGCGATGTTGATCGCTGAGAATGAAATCGGTACCTGGTGCGTGCTAATTTTTCAGGACCCTCGGAGGAACAGCCGATCGAACCACTGTTCAAGGTCGGTTTCATGTTCAACCGAAAAATAAGACGTATGACATGGAGATAAGTACATAAGTGAAAGTTTCGAAAACTTTCTGGTCGATACTCGGCGTTAAATTTGAATCTTTACTAGCTATTCCTTTATTATTTTCCTTTTCCTTCTTTTTTTATTATTTAATATTGATTATCGATAAAGTTGTTTGTACCTTTTCTTTTCTTAACAATAAAAAGTTTATTCAAGTTTATCCAAATCGTATTAATGTTTTATGATAAGTAATATAACATTTTTTGTTTATTTCTTCCATAATAAAAGTAATTCCATCGATCCGAGAGGTTATGAATAATAATGTACGTGTAATAGCTACTGTTTCGTAATGTATAGTATCTGAGCACAGCGTATAGCATTGTTCTATGTAGAAGTATAATTGTATTACAGCTATAACGCAATTACACTTGATAAAAATAAATTCAATACCCTGTACAATGGCACGATGAGATACCATCGCGAGGCTGCACCCATGTTTCATTGTTGTACACAAATCTTTTGAATCTACCTTGATATTTAGATACCGCAAGATTACAATGCTTCCGTCTGAACTAAAAATGTGTATTTCATTTTTATTCATCGTTTGCGACAATCCTGTAATTTTTTATTTTTTCCCAACATAAATGCGTGCAAGTACCTTGGTGACTTTCTACATCCATACGATTTGCCAACCTCGCGTTTGACATTTTTTTATTACTACCCAATAAAGTACCGAAATATTCATTATTGTCCACTCACGAGGGACGAACGTAAAAAAGTCATTTCGTTCGAAAAAAATCCGGAAATTCCAATGTTTTATTAATTTTGTAGGTTCATCGGGCAAAGAGAATAAAAGTAATAAGAAAATCCTCAACCGAGAAAGAATCGACAAGGAGACCCCTGTCAGTGTCGAAACATTTTTCTCGATGAGCTGCTTCACTTTTAAGGCAGCCTCTAAAACACTATCGGTAATTGCCCATCCATCATCCCCGAAGGAGCTTTCGTTGTTTCGCTCGAATAAAAACTGAACTACTCCCCGACGACGCTGGAAACCGACTCGAAAGCAAAAAGCGTTACCAAGTTCTCGTCGCGGAATCGACGACGATTATCTCGAACCAACAACGTTCTCGTTCGCTCTTCGTACCAGTTGGCAAAAGCTGGCACACAGTTTACGATAACGAGTCGCGTTCACGATTGCCCACGGTAAACGTTAGCGGTGTCGTTTAGCTGCAGAATTCATGCAAGCGTATCACTGAACCGGCTCCTCGTCCTCGCCACCCCTCCTTGTTTCGTTGGTCTAGGTCAGTAATCGTAGGTTTAGAAACCAGTTGCAGAACGCATAACCGCACGAAATGTTTCATTAGTTTGCAGAAAGAGAGAGAAGAGAACAGGCAAACACAGCGCGCGGGAACAGTTCATAATTTCGTAGATACGCGACATAATGGCCGCCGCGTGTTCGTTCGACTATGTAACCGTGCAATTTTGCGTTTGTCCCTTTATCAGCGACAGATTTATCACGAGACAAGGTTGATATCGCAATTTCGAGGAATTATTGGGCTGCCTGAATCTTGTCCTTTTTCCTTTCTCTGTTCCTCTCTTTTTTTTTTATTGTTCATGAAAATGGGATATTGTGATTGATTGTAGGATGCAATAGGGTAAGCCAAACCTTACTGGAAAGTTGTACAAGATTGTAGAGTAATATAATTTTACTTTTATAATATAGCTTTACAGAGATGTAAGTAGTTGATAATCATGACTATTAGTTCGTTACACTACTATTATAATTATGTAACGTTTATCAAACTTGAACTGACTGAACACTAGATTGCCGGATGTTGGGTGTATCCTTATTTTGCCTGAATGGAGTCAATTTGATTCAAACATGAAAATTGAAGTTTAAAAAAGAAATAAAACCTTATTTTAAAAAAAGTTCATTCAAAACAATGTTTATATATATATATTCTGTTTTTAAAATACATTATTTGCAGATTTTTTTATTACATTTGGCAGAAACACCTTTATTTCTATTCCTTTCATTTGATACTTGAACTTGAAATCATAAGAGAGTCAAATTGACTCATTCCGGCAATCTAACGTTAAATTCTCTTCGTTAAGGTCCGATTATTTAATCGAAGATCCGTCAAAGGTATCCTTCAACTTCGATTACGAAATTCTAATCTTAATTCTCAAACTGAAACATAATTAATCAAACCTAAATCCAACTACAAGATTGAACTCGTGTTCCAGGAAGTTTAAAAATCTATGATTGCTGGTAAAAACAAATCAAAGTTCTGGTTTTCGCGTGCATTTTACGCGTCGTTGAGTAAATTACTATGGTTCTCCCTTTCATTAACCAAGGTTGATTATCATTTTAGCTATCAAATATCTTGATACCGCACGAATTGCGTTCATCAAGATAGATGAGCGAGAGGAGAGAAACGAACGTAGCCATCATTTTCACTCTTTCCTCTTTCTCTGTTTTATTTTCTTCTCACTGCCTTCTTGTTCTCTTTTCCCCTCGTTTTCTATTCTTCTCTCCGAGCAGCGTGCAATGACGAGAATTTGTTGTAGAACAGCGGAAGTGTCGTAGACCGTAATGGATTTCCCTGATCGAGCAATCATATTTAATTGCTGGCAACGTTTTGCGAAAATCAGTCACCTCGAATAGATTGGCTAATCGTCGTGAACACTTTCCTACGTTTCGCTTTGCAATTACGCTTGGTTTTGATCAACTTACAAATGATCGTGCTTAAAATGACGGAAAACCCTTTCTTTTGTTATATTAAACCATTGTTAATTGAGTGGTTTGCTTGTTAAACAATTAAAAATGGATACTTAGGAAATTTGGATACTGTTTTGATCTTTCTACACTTTTCAAGCAAAGGAAATTGTAATATAACTTTTTGGATTGTATTTAAACAATTATTTAATAGTAAGCAAGTTAGAATATTTATTACTAGTGTGTTACTAATAAACTTTTAGGCTTTTGTATCTGTTAATTAAGCATACAATATATTTTAACAAAATCACGTAAAATTATTATATAATTAATCCAATACAAATTCTATTTTCGTTCCTCCTACATATTTTTGTCTACATCAAAGAGGAAAATCACTTATTAGAGTGGAATTGCACCGTTGCCATCACCTGATCGTTGTTGAACGAATTGTTTAAGAAAATGTCGGATTAAGCCGTGAATTCCAAAACTGGCTCGCAGCTTTACAGGAATTGCTTCATCGTTGCAATTACGATGTTACATCACGCGTCCGTATGTGTGTCACGAAAAACTCGTTTCTTCATCGTAAGCCAAGCATCTTCAAAACTTTGATAACGCTAGGAACGTTCAGTTCGGTTACACGCACTGTTCTAGTTTAACTATAAGAGAGTTAAACGCTGAGTTAGCTTCTTAATGAAACCGCATACATTTTGTGTCTCGTATTTCAAATGGCCTCATATTCCTATTATTTTTCTTTGAATGAATCAGTTGTTTGCGCACAAAACGCGTAAGAATCGCTTCGAAACTCTTCTTCTTGTAAATATAAAAATCGTATATTTCAAAGATGATCGTAAGAAATTTATGCCGACGGAAAACGTGATTTTTAAAAAAATTAACAATTATAATGGAACTGTGAAATTTTTAAATTTTGTAAGAAGTATTTTATGATATACAATAACATCTGTTTCGTTATCGAGGCTTATAAAAATTCAACTTAACGAAACCTTATTTTATTCCAGTCAATTACCTAATATTAAAATTAACTATTGTAACATGCTTTGTTATGTGATATAATCTCAATTTCAGGTGTGCAAATTTTTCCTAATTTATTGTGCGACACAAAATTTTAATTTCATTAAATACAGAATGAATAAAAATATTTATGTATCATGATGAAGCATATTATAAAACATTATAACATTAAGTTCCGAAGTATGACTTCCAATTTCACTTCGAAAGCTATTTTAGAAAAAGATTCGCGTCTTAAGATGAATATCGATCGACCTCATTTGCACAAAACTATCAGAATTACCTACAGTAAAAGAACATTTATTAAACATTTAAGCGATCTTAAACAAGAAACATTTAAATATTCGTGTCTGATACAATTAATCGTGTAAAAAAGCAAATTCCATTATTGTAACGATCACTTTACAAAAAAAAAATTCAAAAACTATCGATAGTGCGTAAAAGAATCATCGAAATTATTAACTATTCAGAACTTTAAGAGGTACCACAGTCAAATACAGTTGAAACCAGACCACCGAACACCGAAATGCTTTCGTAAAGTCGATTTCACTGTAAATCCCGGTTTCAAGGGATTGGCTTTCATTGTCGAGATACGTTAAAAGGGATACGTCATACTTGGTAGATCGGTATCGGCCGAAGTATCCATTTACGAAACGAAAATTCGCCCCGTTCGAGTTTTGACGCAGGTTAGGGATGGTTTTTGGTCGGCGGTCAGGCCCGGACGGCCCTGAACCTGTGGGAGATTCATTTTTCAAGGGATCTAAGGACCTGCTCGTCCACTCTCCTTCTCCCCCTCCTCCCTCCCTGCCCCTCGACACACCGTTGAGCCCGCTTCGCCGACAATCTCGTCCCGTCCTTCTTCCTGTCCTTCTTTCTTTACAGGTTCCTCTTCTCTCTTCCCTTCAGAGCTGTCCAAAACCCCCTTATTATTGTATACACCTCTTTCTCCCTCCCACCCCCTCTCACTCTCTCTCTCTCTCTCTTTCCCCCTCGCACGGACGTTCGAGATAAACATACGAATTTACTGTATAAAAACATGGCGACTTCTCGCGACGGAAATTTTCAGCGCTTCCCTGCGGTTTCACGAAGTCCTCTGGTCTTCGAACCCGCGAAGACGTTTCCCTTCGGCGGTGAATTAAGCGACTTGATTTCTTCTTTCCAAGCTCTGAATTTCAAGGCTGAGAATGGCCGCTTTGAGCGAAGTCGGATACCTGGAAGGTTTTCTTGTTCGTTTCATTTGATTTTGAGTGGCTAACGATTGTACGTGATTAATAGTAAAAGTATAATAAAATTGATTAACACTATTCCTACCACGACCGGTCAAATGACCGTTTTTAAAATTTCGATTAGAATTTCACATATACAACGTAATCGAATCGCCTTTAAATTTTATACTTTTCCTCAAATAAACCTATAATGCATTTTTCAATATTCACTTTTTTTTCATTGTTTAGTTTCTGAAAAGAATTTTTATTCTGTTTTACGTGAGAATGTCGCGATAGGAATAAGTATACGTGAAGTGTCGGTAGGAATAGTGTTAATAACTGAACTAAAGTACTTCTTCGTTGGGATACTTTGTGGACGTGATGGTTAATTTATGTGTTATGTATTAAGAAATGTTTCAATATCGATGAGGGCAGTACTGTATTTCAAGGCTGAAAATGGCTACTTTGAGCAAAGTCGGATACTTGGAAGGTTTCCTTGTTCGTTTCATTTGATTTTGAGTGGCTAACGATTGAACGTAATTAATAGTAAAAGTATAATAAAATTGATTAATAATTGAACTAAAGTATTTCTTCGTTAGGATACTTTGTGAACGTGATGGTTAATTTATTTTTATGTATTAGAAAATGTTTCAATATCAAGGAAAGTAGTACTATATTTCAGGGAGGAAGTAAATAATAGCGAAACGTTTTACGATGATTGCTAATTACCCGATAATTTCTTAAAGTAATAATCCAAAAATCAGTAGAGTCATAATATATCAACGATGCTATTCTCTATGATTCGTAACGCATTAAAAACCGTGAAAAAAGTTCAACAAATACTTATAATATTAATAAAAAAGTACATCTTTCATACAATATGGTATTCACCGATATTAAACGTAATCCTAACATAGGATATGAATATGAATACATCATTTCTCGCATCGTAATGCAAAAAATGACGAACAAAAACATGATCGAGCAGAAAATGTTAAGGATCAGGTCGTTTAGGAGTATCTTTCTTCAACAAAGATTTAATTCAAGATAGCCGGGGCACGGTCGAAGGTTTTACACTTGGAATACGTCTGGCAATCTTTAAACTTTTCTTCTCGGCTGTACCACACCGAGTTGTTTACATTTTAACGGATGGCGACGTTGCCAACTCTACAGACCTGTTGTCCTCAACGCGTCGGGGATCCTCTGTTAATTAAGTACCTTAATCACGTATACATCGAATCGATTCGTATCTCTACGAGCCACGTGGAATCTCGAGTCGATTTTGGAAAATATTAGATTACACTAATTATAGCCAGGAGATTGGTACATGTACTGGATGACGCAAAAGAAATGTATTTAAATGTTGTGATAACGAGTTCCTGTTAATGTGATGAACATTGCAATGTATTCTTTAAGATAGACAATTAAAATGTATAAACGAGGTAATATCGAGGTAATTAAAATATATAAATGAAGGAATGGTTTCTGATTAAGATAGTAATTTGTTGTTACTTCAAGCATATACTGTTTTGCTTTTACATTACTTTTTATTCAGAAATAAATGATATCGAAAGTAATATACTGAAGCGAGGAATTATAAGAAAATGTGCACTTCGTTGCGTAATGGAGAGAAGATAAACGAGTACAAAGAAACGTTAGTATCTACGAGAAGTGGCATAAAACTAGCCCAGTGAATTTTTGGTGTTAGATATGCTGCAATCCGTCTGAAACGCTCTGTATCGTCTACAGCAAACACTTAAGCAGCGATAGTGCCACGTATCTTGATAAGGATCCTCGCCCTTTGAAATGTTGCATGTTACGAAAAGATGCATATTATCTCTCAGAGGATTACCGAGAAAGAAAAATCATCTTGGAAGCACGTAGTACGTGTTTACGAAGGGAATCCTTAGCGAGACATCTGTTTAAATTTACCAAGAACGACGATCGTTCTCTATCGAGTCATCTGGTTTTGCGTAATTTAATAATTCATCGAATTACGCTGCCACTCTAAATGATATGACAACGCGATAGTGGCGCCACGTACGTTGGAAATCTTATATTTTTAGAATTACGCGTCACATATTCTACGCGGAACCAAATTCACTTCTTCAAATTTTATTTTATATAAAGGTGACATAAATGTTTTGAAAAATACACGGTAATAATTTATGTATTTTTGTTACCATATTTTATAGCGTAATATCAACGTGAACCAAAACAGGAATAAATATCATAGATCGATGATTATTTAATAATGTGATTCAGTAAATAGTATAATAAAATTTCTTGTCGTAATTCAGTTAATAACAATTTACCATGTTTATCGTCGAATTGTTACATTTGAATAGATTTTACCCGTATTTACCAACGTTTCCAACATACAATAGAAGTTTATGCCAGGGATATATTGAAAGCAGAACAACACACTAATCACTTTCTTCGATAACGTCCTCAAGACAAGCACAGGCTACACATACAATTGTTTCTATTATCGTACATAAAGCCGTTCATGCTTTACCTTCGATTACAGTACAATCGTTTCGATGCTACGATAATAGTGCATAACCTAAAATTCGGACAAATCGGATCGAACGTGATCACTTATGAGGTTCTCGTGAAATGTTAAATGCGCCATTAGAATTGTTCATTTTGTACGATGCGCGGCTGAATATCGAGCATGAGTCATACTTTATTTTTCCACGTGCATTTCAGTTTGCGATCGCCCATCTGGGCACGTCGAAATGTTTTGGGGCATTTCAAAGACTTGGTCGTGGACAGCTGCACACGATTTTCGCATTTAAACGTGAAATCGATACGTTTCTTTTCTTCGTTTGAAGGTATGACAAGATGTACTGGTGTTCACGATAATGAAAATGAAAATCATGTCGAAAATCGAGAGAAAAATTATTTTCATGGTCGAAGAATGTTTAAATAGTTATGTTAGCTTCGATCGGTTTAGAACAAACAGGGAAGTAAACAAAAAATATACGTAAATTGCAGATTTCAAAATAGTATTGTTCGTTTATGAAAATCATGAAAATCATCATTTACGAAAATATTGGAGAAACATTTTCATGTGTTGTACGTTTAACGATATCAAAGATAGAGATTCTTATTTATTTTCGTATAGATTTCGCTTCTTTTTTTTTTTTGTTTCACCATACGTATGCTATGGTTTATCCCACAATTTTCTAATTTTCACTTGCAATAAGTTTCCATTTAATCGCCATTTTCATAATCACGTTAGGCAGCGATAAAGTAAGTTAAAATGAACGAAAGTTATCAGATTCGTTCAGAAGAATGTTTACATTTATTATTATTTATTTATTTATTTATTTATTATAATAATCCTTGCCTAAACGGCTTAGGATGGCTTCCGGTTTACAATTTGTCTTTTTACATAATCCCTTCTTACTTCTACTTTTACCACTAATTACTAATTTTTATCCCTTATTCAATTATAATATCTTTTTCCCTATCCTATAGTTTACAACTTATCGTTTAACCTTCTAATTTTAATTTTTTTAATTTATTTTATTTTAATTTTTGGTTTGTTAACCTACAGTAACTTATTTTCTACTTAATTCTATTATTGCCCATTTCTTTGGTTTTTGTACTTCTTCTATTTTTCCCTCCCCCCTGATCCTTCTTCCTCCAGTCTTTTAACTCCTTCCAGCACCTCCCCCTTTCTTTGTTAGAAGAATGTTTACATTATTCTACAAAAATATTTAATCTGAATTGTACCGACATGATAAAAATCTCTGAAATATCAGAAATAAATACGCATACACCCGCAACATCTCATATTCTTCTCAATCAGATATAAACTGAAGATTAGCAATTGGTAAAAATCAAGGATCGCTTGATAAATTTATTCCTTCGACTGTTATCGTCTCGATCTACCATATTTGTGGTTCGTACAAAACGAGAGGGACGCTAATGCTATTTCACCGTCTGTTTAGTTGCTTCATTTTCAACTTGTCCGGCAATTATTTCCGCTTCGCATCGCGTCCGTCAAACGGCGCGCACAGCGGTTGGTCGTTTTTTTGAATTTCGTGTGTCGACTGTTTATTATCGTATCAGAAATTCCCGCACTTAAGATGCATTACGAGCCTTTTATCGCTCGTGGGTTCCCTCCTTTATGGCACGACTTCGTTGACCTCACCTTAGCGTGGAAACGTTTTCATGTCCTAAAATATCCCCCCGACCGCAAACACTTTCTAACGTGCAAAGATATTTTAACACGCGGACCAACAAAGCGGATCCCCGGAACGAAAATACCTTTCCCGCGCAAAAACGATGCCCTCGACTGCCACCATACTGATCTATAGATTCAGAATATCCTGTCGTTTCCCGGCTGCTTACCCGCTAAACTTTTACACATCCAAAAGAACTTATAAATTAATCCAATGAAATTCTAATAGATATCATAATTAAATTGAACTTTTTATTAACACTATTCCTACCGACACTTCACGTATACCTATTCCTACCGCGACATTCCCACGTAAGACAGACTACAAACTTTTCTCAGGAAATAAACAATGAAAAAAGAAGTGAATATTGAAAAATGTATTATTCATATGTTTGAGAAAAAGTCTGAAGTTTAAAGGCGATTCAATTACATTGTAGATATGAAATTCTAATAAAAATTTTAAGAACGGTCATTTGACCGGTCGTGGTAGGAATAGTGTTGAATTGTAACATTTTATTCTGTCGGGTGAATCTCACAATTTGAGGCAGCTCACGTAAGTTGTGAATTATTTGTTGTTGGAAAAACTGTTACGAATAGAAGAGATGTTGCTTGTTGTTAAAACGGACATATGTTACTGTAATGTTTTAATATTTATTTGAAATGTTTTGTTCTATAACGAATAATTTACAAGTTATTTGAGGCGATCAAGCTGTGGAATTCATCCTATACATTAATCTTCTGTAAATCTAATTTATTTTGAGTCTTTTGAAAATTTTAGTTTTACGTTAAAATAAAGCTTTAAAAAGGTATTCCTGAATTTATTCAAATTTTTTGAAAACTCAGAACAGTTAAAATGGTTATTATTAACCAGTTAAGTGTGTTTGACAACTATATCCGTCATGGAGATATGGCAAAATTTTGTGTCATGACGACTATATTCGTTATGTGTAAAATTTTGTTACAATTTGATATTTAAATTGTAATTTTGGCGAAAACTAAATTATGTTCGTAAAGTTTAATATGTTTAGAGGTCAACACGAAATAAAAAAAACAAATGAAAATTATAAATGATTTGAGTTGGATTTATAACTGTATCCGCCATCGCCTGATTATCGCGACACACATTGGGGGGTATTTTGTGAAGAGGTCGCCACACTTAACTGGTTAATAGAATGGACCCAGTGTGCTTAGAAAATGTATGAAAATTGTATACCCATGGAGGATTAAAATAACAATATTAATCTGTACCTTCTGTACTGAATTTTTTCATTTTATTTATGCAATATATTTAAATGAATTACATAAAATATATGACATAATACTTGTATTAAATTATACAATGTAAATGTATGAACGTTATTATGTATTTACATTTTTATGGTGGGTACATTCGAAACTTTCCCATGTGTATCGCTGTTTGTGACACGTATTAAGTTAAGGGGTGATAAAGAAGACCGAACAGTTGTGTGGGCTCGTCGTCCATGTTTCCGAATGATAATTCCTTATCATATCCGGCTCCCTTTACACATATACATACACATATACGTATACTCTTTCGATTACAGGAATCTATCCCTGGTATACTCTTCGAATACTCTACGCAATACTATATCAAACACGTGTTCCTATAACGTTTTGTGTAGTAGTAATTTTTAATTAGAATGATTAATTATTGCGCTTCTAATGTAAGTTTATGCGTTTCACCGTATTACAGAAAACATGCATACCAATATCGTTCACATTTTATGAAGCAACGATAAGGCTACAAGATTTGTTCATTAAACAAATCTAGTTCCATTTTCAGTATTACAATTTCTAATATTTTTCGCGAAACATAAATTCTTAGATAGCCACTGTCAATACAGTGGACGAGATAGTTGTTGTATAACATTGATAACTTTCTGAGATCTTTAAACGATCCAGACCAGAGGTTCTCAAAGCGAGTCCCAAACTACTGATAGATCATAAGCTCATTTTGGATTGCATTAAGTATTAAAATACTACTACAAGTAGTTTACTTGTCGTTTGAAGAGCTTTACTTACCGAAAATTGTTGGACGGATAATGTTGAAGATCACACGAGAGTTAGTATTTTCGTTTAGTTTCTTTTTAACTCGTAGATTTATATCAAATTCATTTTTAACTCTCTTCCACACCTCAAACGAATTTGTGGCGAAAAATTATGATAGATCATGAGCTCATTTTGAATGGATCGCATTAAGTATTAAAATATTACAAGCAGTTTACTTGTCGTTTGGAGAGTTACTACTTTCGTTTAGTTTCTTTTTAACTCGTAGATTTATATCAAATTCATTTTTAACTCTCTTCCACACCTCAAACGAATTTGTGGCGAAAAATTATGATAGATCATGAGCTCATTTTAAATGGGTCGCATTAAGTATTAAAATACTACCACAAGTAGTTTACTTGTCGTTTGGAGAGTTACTACTTTCGTTTAGTTTCTTTTTAACTTGTAGATTTATATCAAATTCATTTTTAACTCCCTTCCACGCCTCAAACGAATTTGTGGTGAAAAATTCTGATAGATCGTGAGCTCATTTTAAATGGGTCGCATTAAGTATTAAAATACTACTACAAGTAGTTTACTTGTCGTTTGGAGAGTTACTACTTTCGTTTAGTTTCTTTTTAACTCGTAGATTTATATCAAATTCATTTTTAACTCCCTTTTACGCTTCAAACGAATTTATGGTGAAAAATTCTGATAGATCATGAGCTCATTTTAAATGGGTCGCATTAAGTATTAAAATACTACAAGCAATTTACTTGTCGTTTAGAGAGTTTTACTTATCAAAAATCGTCAGATGGATAATGTTGAAGATCACACGAGAGTTACTACTTTCGTTTAGTTTCTTTTTCACTTGTAGATTTATATCAAATTCATTTTTAACTCCCTTCCACGCCTCAAACGAATTTCTGGTGATAGATCACAGTTTTCGAAAGTAGATTTCGCTCTTTAAAATCTTAGGATTCGCTTCTGATCTGGACATTCAATAAGAAGATTCTAATAACATTTTCTTCAACTTCCAAACAATCTTAAAATCTAATGCTGAACCCATACCGGTTGGAGCAAGTAGTTGGAGCAAGTAGTTGCTTGCAGCATAAATGACTTTGACTTCCAACGACACAACATTAACGATCTCTTTTGACCTCGAAAATAATTTTAGAATCCTAGAACGCTACCTTGACACCCTTCGTAACCTTGCAACGATCTTAACCTTGACCAACACGACCTCAATGTCTCTCCTTGAACCATGAAACCACTTTGAAGCCAAGTAAAATGACTTCATGACCCTTTTGTGTCTTCGAATAATTTTTAATCTTCAATGTATATTTTCGCGCGATCTTAATCCTTCGTCTACGGATTCTGGGTCTTTTGTAACCCACGCTGAGAGTCATTCGAAAGCGATAACGCATACAATGACGGGTGCTGCGTAGTAGGAGAAAAGTGATGATCGCACTAACACATATACGTATGTGACTACATATACGTTTCTGTCAGAGTGTCGAAGTAACGAAACTGACGACAGTCAATTTTTGGCTACGTTCTGAAGAAGAAACGTGTGCAGCAAATCGAAACAATTCTTTATTTCAAAATTTACTTTATATTTCAGTGCTTTTATTATTGTTTTAGCATTTTAGCATTATATTTTAGTATGTAGTATTTAGTAGTTTACACTATTTTTGTATTTAGTATTTAGTATTGTATATTATTTTTGTATTTACTATTTAGATTTTAGTTTTCAGCACTATGTAGGAACGTAAAATAAAAGGGAGATCGGTGTTGTCTTTGTGTAGACAATGATAATAAATAAATAGCCGTGTGCGATAATTGTGAAAGACCTATTTGCAGTGGCCATTCGAGAAAAATCCAGCAAATTTTATATAGCACACGTAACAATACGGTAAATGTACAATAAATATAGCTTTGACGTTTGATAATTCACGTTATTATTATTTGTTCCTATACGCTCCTATATCTTCCTATGAATCGGATGATTGTCACTGTCACTAAAGTGTTTAATAATTTGTTTAAACGAGACATTGAAAAAATACAAAATTAATACAGCCCACGTTCATACTGATTTATCTATCATCCTGTACAGCTTGATCGTATGATGATTCAATAGCAAGCTGGAGTTTTATCGAAATCCGTGCGAAGTGACTTAACACAGTGCAAAGCAGTGTTTCCCAACCTTTTTTGTGCCATACCCCACCTTAACCTTTCTAAAGTTTTTATGCTTCCCCCCTATGTAACATACATAATTTTTAACATTAAAAAATTGATTTGTTCACTTAAGAAACATAAATGATAGGTTCTAGGAAGAAATCACTATGAAATTGTTAACAAAACACAGTAAGTAAAACTTCAAAACATATAATGAAAAAATGAAATTCAAATTCAAAATAATTTTAACCCTTTGCACTCGAAAGGTGATGACTGTCAGTCACCAAATGATCGTTTCACAAATTTTCAGACTTTAGTTAGTTTGTTTATTGACCAGTCTCAGAGGTTAAATAGTCATATGTGTAAATTTTAGTATATCACTTGACTGAACTAAATAACGTCGAATATGGGTGAATCTTAGAAAATAATTCAAATTAGAAAATGTTTGAAGTTAGTACCGTTAGAAATCTAATAATCAACTGTCGAGTGCAAAGGGTTAATACAGATTTAAAGGTTAAGTCGTGTCGAATCCATTTTTGAATTGCCCCCCCCCCCCCCGTGGGGCATGTGCCCCACGTTAGGAAACACCGGTGCAAAGTATACATATTAATCAGTATGTAACTCACACGGGGCGCGTAACAATACAATTATGTACATAGGTATTTAGTGCAGTCATCTCGATGCACGCGTCAACACTATTCAAGGATTTCCGGTGTTCTGTGTTCAACACCCGTAAATCCGTGCATTTAAGTGTAGAATCGACCGTATGTGTATGTATGCTTACGTGTCGCTGATCGTAGTGCTCTGCGTGTCCTTGCAAGAATCTTGTACATCACAAATGCATAATCTTATATAAATTACACAATGATTGTTAATAGCAATTTGATTAAGCAATCACAACTTGAAGATACTGTACACAACGAACGTAGGTATGTACAATATTTATGATACTTAATGGTTCATGCCTTGCAAATACATATGCATATGCATACATTGTACATGTTAATCTAGAGAATTATAAATTTTCTGAAACCGCATACTGTGATTTAATAGAGAATGTTTCTTACATCAAATTTAATCGGAAACTCTGTCAAATAACTAGCACTTTTTTTTTTTTTTTTCAAAGTAGTAACCCTACAAGTAATTAAAAGAAAGGAATTAAAAATCATCGAAAGAAACTTTCGTTGTTTTAAAAATTGCTCTACTAAAATGATTGCATCAAATTATTTTTATTAAATGCTTTAATAAAATGTTGTATATCCTGAAGTGGAATAGCGAGTAGAACAAGGAGGATCTCGAGTGTATAAAAAGGAAACGCGGACCTTCAACTCGATAAAGTCTGTGGTATTAAAGATAAGTAGCATGCAAGCTGTTTCGGTCATGGTTGGTTAAGGTCCTTCGAAAATGGGTGAACAGGACACGGCTAGCATCTTAGAGTTATGTGGGAAAAATACAGGGAGATAGATCGCGTAAGATCCTTCTCGCTCCCTCCTATTTCCTTTCGACGCTATCTCGATCGCAATCGCATAAATTCGCGGCGAGGAAGAGATCAGAATGTTTCTCGATGATGTTTATTAAACAGTTAACAGTTAATGTCAATTGTTTTTAATTGCGTTTGACAGGAGGAAGAAACAGGTAATTAATTTCAACGTCCGTTAGGTATTGGTCAGGGATATCGATAAACGGCTGCGATTATGATGATTATGATTTCAACGTTAGGTACGAGTAAGTATTTCGATGAAACAAAATTTGAAACAACGTAAATGAAAATTTCTTCGTGTTAAGTTACTTTTTATTGGGTTATTCTGATTGTGTCTACTTGAAATCTTGATACATTTCTCTGTAACATAAGGAGACTAGAGTTTAATAAGGTTTGTAATTATATACTGCTGACCTAACGTAACATGGAAATTTTACTGTCAAACATAGAGAGTAGATTACTGGTCGTACGACGAACGGAAGCATAAATAATATCGAAAGTATATTATTGTACAGTAAAATGAAAGTACGTGCAATACGATCACGAATAAAAATATCGTGACGATAAATCTTAAATATAAATGTAATCTAATATAAATATAAATTGGAAGCACCAACACAACAAGTGAAAACCGAAATCCTCCATGTAAAGTTTCGATAAAATAATTCTTAAAATTGTCCAAAATAGAAACGTATATTTTCAACACGAATATCATTGAAATATTAGAATGTTCAAAAGTAATATCCAGGAAATTACTATAAAATTTTAATTAATTACTCGTAAAATAATTTAAGCCAAAGCACGTTTACGTTTATTTCAGTGAATAATTATAACGCGTTCGCATCTTTCTCGTACGAATTGGACGCTGAAACGGAACGGATCGAGTTAACCCATTCACTGTCAGGCAAATTTAGCGTGGCTTGTCCTGGGTGCCAAGATTTTATTTTAAAGAAAACACGGACTTTAGTAAAATCTAATAATATTGAGTTACAGATATAGTATTGAAATGACATTTACTGTAATTTGAAAATGAAAAAAAAACATTACGAGATATCTCATAGCTGGCGTCGCTGAATAAAATTCCTGTGCTGAGCGCCATTTGTAATCAATCTAAATTGTAGCGCACACTACGAGATATCTCATAGTTGGCAATGAATGAGTTAAACAGCCTATGATTCGTAGGGAATATAAAAGGATGCAGCAATAAAATGTGTTGCGTCCTAAATTAGGGTAGAGGTACAGTAAGGCCTTATACCTGCCTCGGCAGAAGGGAAGTGCTTACCAGCCCTCCCTTCCTACAATACCTGTAAGCAATTGTGATTGGTTCGGGATTGCCGTCACTTTTGGTATACATATCGAGCCATGGAAAGCGTTGTAACACTCATAACTCACGGGAACATACGACATCAACCGCATCCCGTACAAAACAAAAATCGCAATACCCCTTTCACACCCCAGCGGAGCACAACCTGCCCTCATCCCTAAATAGACATAAGTCGTAAATAATCAAAATTACTTCTCTCAGATCCAGAAATACCTATCCATGTCAGGAGGTTTTTTGAAAATTTTCCTCCCTCCACCACAAGTAATCAAAAGTTCAAGATTAATACTTCCATAGGTAATACCATTCACCCCTGTCAGCCGATAAGCCTGGTCCACAGGCAGGAGCGGTGCCGAAAATCATCAATACACAAAAAAAAAAAAAGCATTGTAACACACATAACTTTGCGGCACAATAATCATCAATTCAAAACAAAAAAAAAAAGCATTGTAACACACACAACTCATGAAGAGAACAACTCAGAATACAACTACTATAAACAACTCAACTCAACTCCATCGTGTTCAATTTGACACCTAAACAACTCCTGATATCAACTTTAACCCTTTGATTGCGGCGCGTTCTCGGACGAATCCATCAATATGGACGGCGCGTTTTTCGTATGTCAGTCGCTACAACTGGTTGTCCACTGACTAGTGACCAAAACAGTACCCGGAAGTTTGTTACCATTCTTAGGGATTAAAAATAATAATGACAAAGTAATAATGGCATATTTAGTTGCTATGTTACATAGGACAATAAATTCTATGTTGAATTAATCAGTAAAACAGTAATAAAGGTGTTATAGTAAAGAAATACAGAGAACGTATATTTACGCCTTTCGTATATATTGATGGACTTGTGAAGGCGTATATTTACGCCTTTAGCAGTCAAAGGGTTAACATTTTATATCCCATGTTAAATCAATCGATAAAACCGTAAAAGATGTTATAGTAAAAAAATGCAGAGGGCGTAAATTTACGGCTTTCGTATATATTGATGGATACGTGGGGACGTATATTTACGGCTTTCGTATATATTGACACACTTGTGAAAACGTATATATACGTTTTTAGCACTCAAAGGGTTAATCAACCTCATCGAGAGAAAAACTTTTCGCCATACAAGGCGATTTCAAAAATGTCGGGAAGTATTTCGGGAGCAATACACGGCTCTCGCAGCTACAGTGGCTCCAAAAAGTATTCGTACACTGTATTATGAAGAAATTCATCTACTTCTGAAATTCTGATTTCCATGAAACTTTATGTGTGTACAGAGCATGGTGTGTCCTGCGTGGAGCAATTTTTTTGGCGGCAAAATATTTTTTAAGGGGGCTGATAATGAACCTCAAAGTTTCAATGATTGTTCACGCTTTGAATACAAGCTATTTTGGGTGCTTATTTATGGCAGAATGATAGGATATTAAAAATTAAACATTTTCTATTTGAAAATGTTTGTTTCATCAAGTACCATTACAAAGTTATCGTTTAAAAATGAGAGAAAACTCAGAAACTTCAATGCTGGTTTTACCCGTTTAAAATGGCATTTAGATGAAAAGAAAAGATTAATTCATACGTATACTATTACGATCTACAGTGGCTTCAAAAAGTATTCGTACACTGTATTGTAAGGAAATTCATCTACTTCTGAAATTTTGATTTTAATAAAACTTTATGCGTGTACAGAGTATGGTGTGTCCTGCGAGGAGCAATTTCTTTTGACGGCAAAATATCTTTTAAGGGGGCTGATAACGAACCTCAAAGTTTCAATGATTGTTCACGCTTTGAATACAAGCTTTTCTGGGTGCTTTTTTATGGCAGAACGATAGGGTATTAAAAATTAAACATTTTCTATTTGAAAATGTTTGTTTCATCAAGTACCATTACAAAGTTATCTTTAAAAAATGAGAGAAAACTTAGAAACTTCAATGCTGGTTTTACCCCTTTAAAATAGCATTTAGATGAAAAGAAGAGATTAATTCAGACGTATACTATTACGATCTACATATCCCCAAAATTTTATCAAACACTTCTATCAGATTTAGAATTTCAGAGTTAAACGAATTTATTTGTGACATAGTGTACGAATATTTTTTGGAGCCACTGTAAATCGACGTACAAAACAAAATGCGTACGTGATTGGACATTGTACGGTTTTCTGGGGCAGGCCAGCCAGAAAGTCGCAACAAAGTTGCGTTTTCCGCGTTCGCCACGGCACATAAAGCGACGCTGAAGTTTGCGCTCGTAAACGCGTGTACGCGAACGTTGTTCTCGTTCGTTGTTGCATGCCTGCATAAACATGGCCGGGTATCTCGGAACTTTAATGAGTTCCGAGCCACGAGGAGACGGGCAGGAGCAAGGAGGGTCGGAAGATTACCAGGATGCGCAGGCCACCTTTATTCTATAATTTCATGTTTATCAACTATTGAAAGGCTCCTACTAGCACGTGCCGAACACGTCCCGTAGATCCGTGTTGTTCTGTCGCAAAAACCAGTCCTGAAGGTGTGTTTCAATTGTTTGCTGTTAATAATAACAAGCCTGATCCCCAAGGTGAGATAAAAAATCAGTCGCGATCAGCTGAAAGAATTTTATGCCGGCGCATGCGAATAATCGATGCAGGAAAAATTGTAGTTCCTACGTCGCTTTAACACTAGATTCACGGACGTTTCTTGTATATCTATTTTTGATATTCATATATTAAGGAATAGGTATGCATCAAAAGGAATTTGAAATTGCAGAACTGAAAGGTAATTAGATTTCGGTATATTTGTATCCCTTCATCAATAAAACTCAGCAAAAATTGCTAGAAATAATAGTAATTATTTTTGCAAATTTTATTCTTGAAGTCTGAAACTCGTCCAATTGACGGGCCCGTAAACCTAGTGTTAAATATTCTTTGTCAATTTTCCATGTTTTCAGGGAAGCTTAAAAGAAAGTCGTTGGGGACAGTGATTTAATAACTTTGTTAAGCTTTCAATCGTCGTATCAAGATATCGTGTAAACAATATTGACAGAATAAAAAAATTTGCGTTGCAATTCTTGATGGCTGTATCACATACATAGTGATTAATACATGGTATTAATAGCGTTCAGGTAGCCGTAATACTTAATTTTAGCCATCGTTGTTGTTTAGAATTTTTGAGTGTTCCTTTCACTATTTTTTAAGATAACAATATTACACATTTCTCAATTTTTGCAAAATAAGAGGCATTTAATGCTATAGAAAGATATTCAACTTCATCCATTTTTATTTCGATTTTATTATCAATTCCTTTAATTAAATAAAAATAAAAGGATACTTAAATTGACCTTACGAGGACTGGATCGTAACAAATATGAGACGAAAATAAAAGAAACAAAAGTCAAAGATTATTAGTTTATCGTTTAATTATTTTATCGTTTCATCTTGTTTGATATCTTTTGATTAGACGAAAGCTGTGGTGGCACTTAATGTCAGCATTTGCCATTTCGTTTGACGACTGGCACGACTTGCCGACATCCTTGGCCAATGTATAGTAGTCGGCTTCGAAAGGACCGATTACGACATATTTCTTTCTTTTCTTTTTGCGTAGCTAATTTATTCAAATATGAATGCCTATCGAGCTTTCTCTTTCGAACGACCCATCGTATTTTTCCGCCTGGCGACCGTTAGGGTCTGCAGCCTGACAATTATTGCGAAGCAATCAGTTTCTATGTTTTTTACGTTACCGTTACCAAGTGCATTTCGTCTCAACTTAACGCATTGAAAAAAATTAATATAACCAAAGTTAATTTTTATAAAAATATGCAGCATAGATTTAAAAATATACATGGAACTCAATTTTAAAGAAAACGAAGCAGTACGTCTAGCAGACAAATCTTAGATTTCCTAAACTTTTCAATGATTTACAAAATATTACTATACTTATATTAGAAACTGCAGCTCTTTAATTATGACGAACCAACGTTACGGTGATTCATTATCGAAAATTGAATTATATTCGAAAGAAAATTGAAATCACCTGCTAACACGATGACATCGATCACAAAATGAATAACACATATTTATGTTAGCATTCATTTACTGATCAATCAGGCTTAACTACGATCAGTCGTTCGTTACTCAAAAATTTGGAATTATAAAAATGTGATGTATTAGGGAAATCGGAAAGTAATGTCGTTTTCTTACATTAACACTAGATTGTTGGAGTAAATCGATTTGACTCACTTATGATTTTGTCAAGTTCAAGTATCATGTGAAAAAAATAGAAGTAAGGGCGTTTGTGCTAAGTGTAATAAAAAAATATGAGGAAAATGTATTTTAAGAACAGAATATACATGTAAGAATTGTTTTCAGTAAACTTTCTTTAAAATAAAGTTTTATTTTTGGCTTTAAATTTCAATTTTCATGTTTGTGTCAAATTGACTCGTTTCAGGCAAAGTAGGTATATACCCAATATCCGGCAATCTAGTGTTAAATTCAAACACATAAATTTTTAATGAGATTTTATTTTTAATCAATGATGTAATCATCCTGTGAAATAGGCTTTAGTAATTCTAACGCCATCCTGTGTATTTATTGGGTTGGCAACTAAATGATTGCGGATTTTGTCGATAGATGATTTTAGTACATTCTTTCGTTTTGTCAACGTGTTCAAAACACCTAACCTATATTGTTTTCTTGTTGTTTGAATGCCCACCTTTAATTAGTAAGAAAATTGTATCGATTATTTATTTAGCTCCGTTTTTATCTAAATTTAAAAATGGAAGAACACACACGCATTTCAGACAAATTTTATTGTATTATTTCCGGAAAAGCAGGAACGCATCGCAAGCATAGAAGAAGTTATGAACCGTATATGAGAATAAAGCCTTGAAAGGAAGGCTTTATTTATTTATTTCGTTTCATGCAGAACTATTTAAATGATAATCTTTTTAATGACGGTGATGATTTAAAATCTCGTTCATTTCAGTCTTTATGAACATAGAATTATGACACTGTCTAAAAGATGGCACAAGGTAATCGATAAAAACGGACAATACCTAATTTAATAAAGTCGTATTTTGAAGTAAAAATTTTGAATTTTCATTTTTATTTTTAATCCGCATTCACTTAGTTGCCAACCCAATATATTAAATTTGTTTTTTGTTTCACGTTCTTTATGGATGTTCACTTCGATTACGTTCTTGTTTTTCGTAAAGCCATATTGACAACATCGATACTATAATCTATGATAATCCTTTATAATAAATAAAGTTTAGAAAGACTTGTGCCCCTTATTTTTGCCTCATATCAGCAATCTTTTGTCATCTAGTATGCAAATTTTTCAATGTCGGATCGATAAAAATCAATTAGTTTTTGAGCAAAATATATACGGATGGAATAACAGAAACGACATTACTTTCCGGTGCCCCTAATAGAATCGGATCGAAAAACGCTTCGACGAGACACTCTGGCACATGCGTATCCATTTCTTTCAGCCGCTTTGCATACTCCAAAATGGAAAAGAAATGTTCACCTGTTTTCTGTCAGCATCGCGCTTTCTTCTGGATCGGGAAACGTGTCCCTCGGGGATAGAGTGGCTGACAAAGGGAATTCTGAAGTCAGCCGTCACTCCCCCAAAACAGTGTAACGCGAGATCGGTGGTGGCTCATCGGATTATCTTTTCACCACGGAGGCACGATTGTCCTTATGGAAAATTTACGGGACCTTTTAGACGGCGTTCTCCCCATTCTGGGCATTGTGCAGCCTCTTTGGAAAGTCGTTATTCCGGCTCATTGTCGTCGAAATTTCGAGCTCACCTGCAGCCACGAAAAAAGGACCGCTGCGAACGAGCGAGCAAGGTGTCCCATTCACCAGGAACAATCGACTAGAATTCATCTATTCTTCCTTCCCCCTCTGCATCCTCCTCGCCCTCTTCCGCTACCCTTAACGCACGGTGCTAATGATGGGATCTTTGTGGGCCACGAGGGAAACTCGGTTTCCTTAGCCCTGCGACTGTTAACCTTCAACTGGGAACGTCGCCTTTTACGTTAATTTGACGTATCTTAAAAGGGAGGTTTATTTTCTGATGTAGTATTTTTGAAACTCGATATATCTTTTTATGGGTAATTGAAATGAAATTTGTCGAGCTTAGGATGGAAAATAGCTGGTGTATTCATTATTAGTAATTACTAATTATCCTTTACTTTATTCTGTAGATATTTCTGACTATTTCTATTTATTATACGATTTTATTCTACTGTAGTATTTTTGAAACTCGATATATCTTTTTATGGGTAATTGAAATGAAATTTGTCGAGCTTTCCATGAAAAATAGTTCAAGTGTTCGTTATTAGTAATTATTAATTATCTTTATCAGGACAGCAGTTGAAATTTCAGGGAATTTTTGAAGACATTGATGAAAAAATCGGTCATCTCCATTTTCGGATATTTGTTAATTAGGATATTTAGATTTTTATGATAAGAAAATGGTTTTATCGTGTAGCGCGCTATAAATTTTGTATGAAAGAAATTGGATTTCTTGTTTTTGTAGAAGTTTCCTTGAATTTTCTGTTACGAGGAAGGTGAAAAGTTTTCGCAATGGATTATATTGAAATTATCGACACAGGTTTCACCGACATTGTTTCCACCGACCCACATTAACCGTGACTGACAACAGCTTTGACCGATAACGGCATTAACCGACAAAAACATCGACCGACATGCAGGTATATCAGTGATTCGTACTAATAAGTATTTAAAATGACACGAATACTCGTTTGTTTATAAATTTTGCTTCTTAAATCTTCAATTATATCCGTATCGTGTCATAAATTAATATGCAAATCTAATTAAGTTGTTATAAAAACAATGTGTCAGGTACAGAAATATTAAAAACAAGATATGTACGAATAAAACAGAAAGAAGAAATAGATTTAATTGGAAAATCGTTAAAATAATTCATAATCAAAAGAATTATCTTGGATAATTGCAACTCTTTTACTCTAATTACGATAATTCAGCGATCGATGTTATATCACCTTTCTCTTTAAATGATTAGCAAAAATTATTGCGAAAATCACCTTAAAAATGTTTCTGCTACGGCGTTCAACGCACCTTCGTTTCACGTTTTTAATAAATCAACGTTATTGCTGCACTCTGTATTTTCATATTGCATTAGACACGGAATGTCTGCACGTCGCTTCAATTTCAGATCAAATCTGCTAAGCTGGAAATCTGATTCGATGGTAATCCGGTGATTGGTAAAGCGTTGAAACAGAAATGGATTTGCTTTTACGTAATTTTTCCACTTAAATCCTGTGCCTTGAAGTATACCGAAACGCAATTTCAAAATTACTTCATTTCTCTTCGTTTCTCATAGGCATTAACTGCTCCAATCAGCGGAATTCACGTCATTCTTTCGATTTTTCAAACGCTGATCTACAATATATCATCTCTCCTTCTCTTCTTTTACATTTCTAACATTTTTGTGCTTCATAATTTTTCTCCTTTCTTTTTGCACGGTATAGCGTGCACGTTTTTATCGAGCCGATGCCATACTTCTGCGCTAATTAACCAGCCGAGCTAGAAAGTATCGCAGCGCAGATTTCTATTCAACCGCGTAACATCTATTATTGCTGCTGCTAATTATTTTAATCGCCCGACGGTTGCGGAACATCTGAAAATATTACCCGAAAAACGGTAATACCGTTTTTTTTCTTTCTTTGTATCGTTTCAGTAACAGCGAGGGGCTCCACTTTTATCTTCGGCACAAGGTGCTGGCCCTAAGCAAACATCTCCCTTGCCGGTTTACGATTTCGAGGGAAGCTTCTGTTTTTCTTTCTACCCCTTGCACCGTTCTTGGGAACACGTAGCTTAGCGGACAGCGATAAGTGTGCGTTTTGAGGCGCGCATGCAGACGGATTTTGACCTACTGACAATTTTTCACGAGTTAGACCCGTAAAATCCCTCACGTCGCCCGATATTACAAAACAGGGTGTAATTATAGTTATTTTATTGAAATATTATATCATTTATCATTACATTATATCACCGAAACGTATCATTCAAACATTTTTAATAAATTGTATCTGTATCTTAGAGAATATCGTCTACCGCCAAAAATCGTATCCTTCGTTATTAACCCTCGCACGGCGAACGATTTTGAGATAGTTTCAGCAGTCGAATATAAAAAGTAATTGTGTATAAATGTTTCGAGGGTGCAAGTACACATATGAAATTTGCATAAAATCAACTATATACATATGTACATAAACGAATGAAAACCACACGCATTACGTGATAAACGATACAAAAGTATTTATGACTGGGTCACAATGGACCCAATGTCCGCTGTACGAGGGTTAATCTTTATGAAAAATTGAAAGAAATTTATCGTTGCGACACGTAATGAAAAGTTTTATGAAAAGAGATTGAAATTTAAGTATCAAACCGGTGGTTTAAAAAATTGCTGTTTCACGCGTGTTACTAGGAAAGCATTAAAATGCCACGAAAATCGTTACCCGTGTAACATTCGTAGAACACGATTTCACGTTTCTTCGTCCATTAAAAATACATTATACAAGATATCCCTTTCAATTACGCGAATAACCTCGGCTTATCGACCAGAACGCGTTCCTCGATCAAACGGAGCTGTCGGACGAATCGGATCGAGCTCGGGCGAGCTGAATGAACGATCGGAACCGGATGGATCGTCGACGTCGGTGCTTGGAGGCAACGTTGCGCTGAAAGACGATCCCGCAAGACGCAAGAGAACCCAGTAGAGGCTCTTACATTTTTACCGACCCCATGCTGAGCAGCAAGTGCGGAGCACACTGTGCACGGCCACCAAAAAGAGAGAAAGGAAACGAAAGAGAAGAAAAAAAAAAGAACTGGAGTCGTCCGGGGAACGTTTTCTTGGTTCGGGGCGTGCCTCCTGCACGAGAAGTCGCTCGCTTATCGCCTGGCCACGGCAAACGTATACTTTGAAGCTTAAAGAATACGAGGTGCACGGCAATAAGACGAGATTTCGTACTTTTATGGGGTTTCATAACGTTCAGGCTGAAACGAGGTAGCTCGAGCGATCGCTCGTGCTCGATTCACGCGTTGCGTAACGCAATTTTCTGCTCATCGACGCTGTTCCAACTCCTTTCCACGGGAGGATCGTGCCGACGCCTTCGAGACGAATCTGTCACGAGCTCGTTTCAATGCGAGCCAATCTTTGTTTCCGCTCTCCGATGCGTAATGAACTGCGAACGTCATGGGCTAGAAGCGTTTGGTCACCTACTCATCGTCAGTGGCGGGGTCAAGAGGTTGGCGATCGGAGACGATCTCCCTCCAGAGTGGTAGAATCTTAAAATATTGTGCGGTATCTACTCTGAAGAACATGCGAAGTGGACATCCGTTCCGATATATGAATCCTTGGACGACCAGTTTAACCCTTTGCGCTCGAGACGCGACTGTTAGTTGCCAACTGATAGTTTCACAAATTTTCAGATTTTAATTAGTTTGTAGTACCTATAGCTATAGCTTCTATAATATTAAAATTAGGAGGATACGGATTATTACGATTATTAATAATTTTTAATATAGGAAATTTAAAATTTTGTTTTATAATTATTAGAATTATAGGAATATTAATTTTAAGAATATTATGTTTATTACAAATTGATATAAAAGTTTTGGTTGCGATATCTTCAGTAGTTCATATAGGTTTAATGATTTTGAGTTTTATAGTATATAAAGAAATTAATTTTATTGGTTGTATATTAATTATGATTGGTCATGGGTTAGTTTCTTCTGGTTTATTTTATTTAATTAATATAGTTTATAAATTATCTCATTCTCGATTATTTATTTTAAATAAGGGATTAATTATAAGTATACCTTCTGTAAGTTTATTATGATTTTTAATATGTTCATCAAATATAACTGCACCGGTTTCTTTAAATTTAATTAGAGAAATTTTTATATTTTTAGGATTAGTATCTTGATTATTTATTTTATTATTTATTTTAATTATCTATTGTTTAATAAGATTTATTTATTCAGTATACTTATTTAGATTTTTAAATCATGGTTTTAGAAATGTTATAAATTTAAATTTTATTAATGGTAAATTATTAGATTATTTTTTAATTTTTATACATTGAATTCCTTTAAATTTATTATTATATATATTAATACCTAGTACATAATAGAAACGCAGCATAAAAATAAACGTTTCCAAATACAAATGTTTAACACTATTCCTACCGACACTTCATGTATACCTATTCCTATCGCGACATTCCCACGTAAGACAGACTACAAATTTTTCTCAGAAACTAAACAATGAAAACAGAAGTGAATATTGAAAAATGTATTATAGGTTTATTTGAGGAAAAGTCTAAAATTTAAAAAGGTGGTTCGATCACGTTGTATACGTGAAATTCTAATCGAAATTTTAAAAACGGTCATTTGACCGGTCGTGGTAGGAATGGTGTTAATCAACTTTACGAACTTAATCAGCTCGATCAATTAACCAACTCAGATTTTTGTCTTATATCTGTCGAGCTGTTGGAGAGTTGCGTGCACGTAAATTCAATTGTTTAAGCAGCAACATCGGTTAAAAATATTGAGACATAAATTACATGTGAAATTTCGAATCGTGTAAGAGAAGATTAATTTGATCAAGCTTTCAGAAATGTTTTTGAAAGGATATATTCAACGAGCGAGGTTACGCCATTTAGTATGGAAAGATGCATTCGGCATTTACTGTATTTTTCTTTTGCAACGTATACCGTTAATTGCAATAAAACGGTCCTTGTATTTGATGTTTCATCTGGTTCATTGAAAAATTGTTTATGCCTTTTCTATTGTACTCGGATATTTAACCGCGTATCTTCCTTGTACCAACGTTCTGGTTGGTTGAGTATGCTACAGAGATAGATTCATCGAGTCTGTTGTCTCATTTATAAATCGCTTGCTTCTAAAAGACTTCTCTTTAGCTACGTGATTTAATTCGCATGAGCCCCGGTGGAATACACTGTTCGGTGCTCTTCTTGTTACTAGATTCCGTTTAAATTTAGCTGGATCTCTTCATCCTGTTTCTGTATTGCGGCTTAACTTCAGTTTGTACTTCGCTTCTATCGCATTCAGCATTCCACGAGAATGTTTCTCATCCACTGGTTATTAAATCTTTCGTCAATTTTTGTATTTTCATTCAATTGATTATAAATCCTTCTATCGCTGTCTCCTTAAATTTTAAGTTGCATTTATTTATTAATGTTCAATTATTGTTTCTTTGATTACCGATTTATGTTTAAATTGTGATGAAGTATTGTAACTATATAACAGTATATAGCTGTATAATATACAGTGGCTCCAAAAAGTATTCGTACACTATATCACAAATAAATTCGTTTAACCCTGAAATTCTGAGTCTGATAGAGGTATTTGATAAAACTTTGTGGGTATGTAGATCGTAATAGTATGCGTATGAATTGATCTTTTCTTTTCATCTAAATGCCATTTTAAAGGGGTGAAACCACCGTTGAAGTTTCTGAGTTTTCCCTCATTTTTTAAACATAACTTTTTAATGGTACTTGATGAAGCAAAACCTTTCAAATAGAAAATGTTTAATTTTTAATGCTCTACCGCCCTGTCATAAAAAAATAACACAGAAAAACTTGTATTCGAAGCGTGAAAAATCGCTAAAACTTTGAGATTGGTTATCAGCCTCCTTAAAAGATATTTTGCCGCCAAAAGAATTGCTCCACGCAGGACACACCATGCTCTGTACACACACAAAGTTTCATTGAAATCAGAATTTCAGAAGTAGATGAATTTCCTTATAATACAGTGTACGAATACTTTTTGGAGCCACTGTATATATATATTATTATGTAACAATAATTTCATTCGTTTTAAATACATAATGATTAAATCAATCGAAGATTCAAAATGATAGGTTTATACAGTTTGCGGAGAAGAAATGTTAAAAACAACCGATCGACCAACGAATGATTCGTACAATCATTACTACGTGACTAGAATACCTGTGCCAGGGAAACTTCGTTTTCGTTTACGATTTCGATTAGCTCATGCAGTATTAATACAACATTAATTCCGTGAATACCTACAGTTAACATTTTATATAATCCTCTTTTACGGTGTGCACGCGAAAGCGCGTAACAAAGGTGCACAGTAGCACGCATGTAAGTGGTTTTTGCTAACATTATGCATAAAATAATTGGTAATGTAACCAAAAGTGTGGCAAATTACAGGTATAGAATAATACATTTCTATATGAGAATTCATCCTCTAAAAATAAATTTATTTTAAGAAAAAATATAAATTTTAATTTAAAAATCACTCAGAATCTATAATGTAAGCATGAAGTTATACTATCATTGTCACATAAGAAATAATTACTTCCTCGTGGGTATGTTGAAAGAAAAGATTTGACTAGCGGATAATTGTATTGCAAAGCAAGGTATTTCGGTAGTTCTCTATAAAAATGATGGGCAAATGAAAAGCTTGCACAGTTACCGGAAGGTTAATTCACGGCTGTTTTCATCGTCGATCGATGCAGGATAATGTTTTGCCTGGGGCCTAATGGAGCCAGTGCCAGGTTAATAATTTCTTGATGGCCACTTCATCTATGCGAAACGAACGCAACACACGCTTGTATCTAGCTTAAACTAAGTTGTCGCATGCTTGTTTATGGGAAAGTAAAAGTACTATAAGGGAACGCGTGAGAGTTCCATTAAACTTTACGACAGGAATTCCTGTTTTCATGTTTCCCTTTTCCCACCTCCGGTTGCAAATGAATTCACTCGTCAATTGCTCTGGATGTCATAACATTATCTTTAAAAGCGATCTAATTCTCTTCCATTTTAGAAGTGATTTATCGATAACGAGTTTGTCAGGATGATAAAAAATACAGTAGTGCATTTTTAGGTATTTGATTCCTCGCGTTAAAATAGTGAAAAAATTTCAAGTACAAAAATATTGAATACCATTCATCGTTCGAGTTACAAGCTATTTAGTTTTTGTGAAAATGGGCCACGAAAACGCCTGTGAAACAGCAACCCGACGATGCAATTGACCTAAGGCCACTGTTACCTCAGTGTTCTCTGTAAATGTCCCTTACTCTGCACGTGTACAGAAGCTTATGGTATCTATTCTTTATACATCGAATTACGATAAGGTATATTTGAAAATAGAGAGATTCAACGTATAATACCGTTATAAAAAGGTTTTATCGAAGCATGATTGTGGAATAGTAATGTTGTAAATGATACCATAACGTATCATACAAGGTGCATCTACTATACATTAGTAGAATGTCTGTTAGCTGAACGTTATTTAAACGTTAATGAATTCTCTGTAATTATTTTGTATTTATTCCAGTGTTTTCTCATCTCTAAACATAAATCTGCTAGTAAAAAAGTATACAGGGTGTACGCGCTAAGTTTAGTCACTACTTTTTAGGCATTTTCGGTAGAGCAATTAAAAAATGTTTTTTAGTGTTAGGTGATCTACGTGTTCCCATATTCCTAAATCTCAAAACATGCGTTTTACGTAAAAAAAAAGTCAATTGTGAACTTGACTTTTTTAACACTATTCAATCACTTTTTTAACACTTTTTTAACACTATAAATCAGCGTTGAAGTTTCTGAGTTTCCTCTCATTTTTTAAAGATAACTTTGTAATGGTACTTGATGAAGCAAAACCTTTCAAGGAGAAAATATTCACTTTTTAATACTCTATCGTTCTGCCATAAAAAAAGTACCCAGAAAAGCTTATATTCAAAGAGTGGACAATCATTGAAACTGAGGTTCGTTATCAGTCCCCTTAACACTATTGTTACCGACACTTCACGTATACCTATTCCTACCACGACATTCCCACGTAAGACAGACTGTAAATTTTTTTCAAAAAATAAACAATGAAGAAAAAAGTGAATATTGAGAAATGTATTATACGTATATCCAAAGAAAAGTCTAAAGTTTAAAGACAATTCAATTACAGTGTATGTAAGAAATTCTAATCGAAATTTTAAAAACGGTCATTTGTGGTAGGAATAGTGTTAAATGACATTATACATTTTTGATGTCACAGAATTACTGCTGACGTCGAGACGAATTCAACCGCGGATTATACTGTGACCTTGAAATTACCTTAAACTTGAAAATTTTGTAGAAACTTAATTTTAATGATGAGTTATTTCTTACAAAAAAAAATCCAGTTACATCAGATGATCGAACTGCGATCCATGTTTGATGATACAGAGCTCTGCTCTTTGTATTAGACTTTTCGTTGTCGCTGTAATTAGGGCGTCACGGTTCATATCATTACAAGCAGTTGTTATGCGATTCCGAAGTTCTTTTCCACATTCATTAAAAACGAGATAGCATATCACACCTTTCTGTATTTGAAAACTTACTCATTCTAAAAGATCTAATCGCAATACGCTAAGCTAACCCGAAGCAATACTGCCAATGAGCTGATTAGATTGATGACTGTATAGCGTACATACATAATACGGGAAGCAATGAAAGTAAACAAAGACGGTGTAACTTATAGCGATAACGAAAAGTCTAATACAATTCGTCTTGACATCAGCAACAATCTCATAATATTAGAAACACATGGTGCTATATAAAAAAGTCAAGGTAACCTTGACCCTTTACGTAAAAAGCATTTTTTGAGATTTCAAGATTCGGGAACATATAGATCATCCAACACTAAAAAAACATTTGTTTGAAACAGTTTTTAATTGCACTACCGGAAATGCCTGAAAAATTGTGACAAAACTTAGCGCGTACACCTTGTATACCTAAATATTTAATATCTTTTGAGAATTATTATACTTATACAAAAATTTTATTACAGTTGATCCAGATTAAGTTCAGATTAGGTTATGTTTCTGCTCAGATTCATGATTACCACTTTAGGACCCTCCTTTGTTAACCATTTGCGCTCGAGAGATGACTGTTAGCTGTCTAGCAATATTAACTTCAAAGATTTTCAAGAGCAAAATATTCACTAAGATTCATTTACATTAAACTTCATTTAGTTTAGTGAAACGTATACTAAAATTACATATACGACTATTTAACCTCCGGCTCTGACTAATAAACAAATTAACACTATTCCTACTACAACCGGTCAAATGACCGTTTTTAAAATTTCGATTAGAATTTCATAGATGCAACGTAATTGAATCGCCCTTAAACTTTAGACTTTTTCTCAAATATACGTATAATACATTTTTCAATATTCACTTCTTTTATCATTGTTAATTTTTTGAGAAAAATTTGAAGTCTTACGTGGGAATATTGCGGTAGGAATATGTGAAGTGTCGATAGGAATAGTGTTAACCCTTTCGCTACGAGCTGTGACTATAGTCATCCCGTGAAATTTCGCGAATAGAGTATTATCGCATTATGCAATAATTTTTTAACCATTTCCTTTCTACGACCGATTATAGTCACGCTCTGCAACCAAAGAGGAGGAACGGGAGGGAGGAGATATTATATTAACGTGTAAATAGTGTGCATAAATATAATAGTATGTAAGGTTATTAATTATTCTGGAATTTTGTTTTTTATACTTATTGTTAATTTTAATTTAGCTTTATTTTATTTTTGTTAATTGAATTTTTATATAAGGAATAAGCGAGGTGAGAAAATAAGGAGGATGTAAAGGAACGGAACTCTCTTGTAATCCCATAGGGAAAACAATAAAGTTATCTTACATTATAGTTACGCTCTGCGTAAGTTTTCGCGGTATTGAACGTACGACGGGCAATTGCAATTATTCCGTAAGTTCACACTTTTAGCATGGCGGTTTGTTCAGCGGGAGTTGCGCGCCGAAGAATCCTCCCATAGCGAAAGGGTTAACTGAAGTCTGAAAATTTGTGAAACTATCATTTGGCAACTAACAGTCGCCTCTCGACAGCAACGAGTTAAACTGGTCGTTGAAGGATCCGTTTATCGGAACGGATGTTTCGTTTCGTATCACGTCGAACGATCGACATTCCACTCTGTCGGTATTCGATCCCTGATTTTGAAACGCTCCATTGGTGAAGGAAAACGCATCGATGAACGAACGATTGACAAACAGTCGCGGCACGACTGAAAGTGTATGAGAAGTTTTGCACTGGTTTACGTGCGTTAAATTATTGCATTCTCGTGCGGCGTAGCCCGTGTACACCCGGTTACTCAATGGATAATATTTATAAGCTCGTTCATACGCGACAGGAATGGCGAAACTACGCAGCGGAACGATTGGCTCACGATAATCGGTTCAGTCGAACTTAGTTCACTGTTAACCTTAGAACTCCTAAGGGGGGATTCCTCGAACCCACAAATTGAAAAACCTTAAATTTGAATCATTTCCCTTTCATAAAAAATTCTCTTAAAATTATTTATTGTTGTATACACATTTAAGTTTGATATTAAAAGGTTCCCGTTGCTGTGTGTAAAAAATTAGTAAGTATAAGAGAAATATAACTGACTACACGCCGCGATGACGATACGCCACAGTGCGCTGGCCTACCTACAGTGTTACCTGCAGTCATAGGTTACGGTACTACGTATTTCATGGAGTTAACCCTTTACTTTAACACTCTGACATTTAGATGGATTGTACTCCAAATGAAGCCCAGAGTATTAATTTTCAATTATTTCAGTTTAAATATATTTTCAGTGCATTACAAAATGGAAATTTTACTAGTTTTTTCAAGCATATAAGTAAACATGTGCTTAAGTATTATAGATAAACTTTTCTTCTACATTAACCCTAGAACTCCTAAGGGGGGGTTCCTCGAACCCACAAATTGAAAAACCTTAAATTTGAATCATTTCCCTTTCATAAAAAATTCTCTTAAAATTATTTATTGTTGTATACACATTTAAGTTTGATATTAAGAGGTTCCCGTTGCTATTTGTAAAAAATTAGTAAGTATAAGAGAAATATAACTGACTATGCGCCGCGATGACGATACGCCACAGTGCGCTGGCGATTACGCGAAGTGGACCCTCACGCTCTCCTTTTCTCCAAAGAATAAAAATTACAGAACGAAGAATGAAACTATGTAACTAATTGGGGACTTTGACTGAAAAGACACTACGAACTAAAATACCAAAAGATACAGAACCGACAAAAAAGGAAGATGTTATCAGTGTATACTGGAGGCTAAAAGCAGACGCATGAAATAGTTTATTAAAATTAATACAAAGTTGTTACAAATGCAAAAACCATGTTTGCAGAAAACATTCATTTAATACTATACTTTGCCATTCATGTTTATCAGGAGAATTAGAAAAATCACGTTCAAACTAGCTGCACGTTACTATACTGTTTTATAATAGTATTTAATTTAATAAATATACATAAATCAATACAAATGGAACGCAAAAACATATGTTGTATTGTTTATAAACTATAGGATATCCTGACATTGCAAAAAATTTTCCAAAAAACAACTTTTTCCAGAATAAATGTGTAAAAAGAAGTATGGGTTCGAGGAACCCCGTCTTTAGGAGTTCGCGTAACAGATCGAGGCCCAGGAGTTCTAGGGTTAATGGAACATTGGAACCGAAGAGATTTAGGTGATTCTATCAGTAAGATACCATAAGGAAGTGCACCTATTTTTCAACCATCGATCAAAACGAACGTCGTATTGCAAATTTAATAAAAAATTAATTTTTAATTAAGTGTGCTGTTGTCGAAATTCTGTTCGTGCAATTTGTTTAAAAAAGTAAGAATTATTTAATATTGACATTGCTATAGAAAAATAGCTATAGAACAAACATAGAAAAATAGAATAATTTCTTATCATCTTATTATTGGTTAACACCAGGGCTTCTTAAACTATGGGTCGCGACCCCAAATGAGGTCGCGTAGCAAATTTCTGCAATTTTTAATTTTAGATTTTTGTATGTTTCAAAACGAATTCTAAAACTATATATTTTCATATGTATATGTATATGTATATGTATATTGTTACCTAATAAATAAATCATCAAAAAATATTAATTTATTTTTCTTTTATATTTGTATGGGGTCGTCAAGAAACTCGCAATCATAAATGGGGTCGTGAATGACAAAAGTTTAAGAAGCCCTGGTTAACACGATTGTCGTCCAGCGTGATTCGTCTGAGTTTCTCGCTGGGCCTAAATCCGATTGCATAGAAAATTGGGGTAAAAAAATATAAAAACAGCAAAAATTTCAACTTTTTATTTTTTATTTTATGTATTTTATATTTATATATATTATACTTCAATACTTATTCCATTGAATTCCTTTTAAAATTCCAATTTAAAATCCTATTTAACTTTAAGAAAAAGAACGTCACCCAAATATGGATGACGTGGCGACGAACGTGTTAATAATACATACATAATAATTACAGTATGACGTAATAAAGAAGAGATGCATAAATTTGTTTTGTTCTCGTTGTAGTTGTTCGATTTTTGTAACGAGAATTTTGTGTATAAAAAATTGAAAGATTGGAAATGATGGAAAAGAACGTAACATAAGAAGCGTTGAAAGAGGTTCACCATTATCCTTCCACTTTTTACACGCCAGTCGCATTAAAAAAAAAACGTGGGGTTGCTTTTGTAAATTGATGATTCCCCGACGATCATTAGTTCCTCGAAGCACATTTTGAAAGGGATAATTAGCGTGGAAAAACGTAGCAGAGGCGTGTAATAAGAACATGTTTTTTCTCCATTCACCCTCGGTCGAACTGCATAACTCAGTATCTCAATAATTGCTTAACACGTCAGAAAGCAATTTAGCAATTTTCAATACCAATCACTTCCTTTCTAGACGTTCTATAAAAAAAATTGAATATTAATCGATACCCCTATGATTGATTATCGTCGATTGTCATTGCGAAAGGAGGACGGCTTTGTAGTCGTCGCAACTACACCGAACGTTCGTTTGTCAGCTCGAAGTTTTCCCGAAATTAAATTCAATAAAATTGTTTGAGAAAGCGTCTGTAAGATGTTTACTTACTTAAACTTTTATAAATAACAAAAATACATTGATTAGCTCGGCTTTAACACTAGACTTATGGACATTTCTTGTACATCTATTTCCAATATACATATACTAAGGAATAAGAAATTGCAGAACTAATTCTTTGAGGCATAGGATTTCAGAGAATAAATAGATCCATGTTGCACAGGAATTTTGTCGTGTTTTAAATTAAACAAACCTATACTAACCTGTATTGATATGTTGAAACTTGCCAACACAAGCGAACATATTTATAACATTTTTTTATGGTATTACCAACTGTTTTACACAAATAAAAATGCTCCACCGTGTATTACCGTGCATCAAAAAGGTGGGGCATTTTTAATCCCACCATGCTTCAAAGAGCTAAGAGGGAAATAGATTTGGGTATATTTGGTATCAGTCCAAAAGTCAACAAAAATTATTAGGAATAATGATAATTGTTTATGCAAATTTTGCTCACTTGTGACTGCTAATCGTCTAATGATGCTAACTTCAAAAATTTTCAAATTCGAAATATTTACTAAGAGTCGTCTATATTAAACGTTATTTAATTTAGTTAAGTAATATCCCTCCTTTGTTAACCATTTGCGTTCGAGAGATGACTGTTAGCTGTCTAACAATATTAACACTAGAACTACCGACAATTAAAGTGTACTTATTCGCACGGAAGAAATCAAATTGAAAATTACATACAAAAATACCGAACACATAGAAAACAAATCTTTATTTATACCTTCTGCAGAAAATCATAGTAAATTTTGGAAGCTTTACTATAGTGAATTTATAAGGTTGCTATAAATTAATCATCAATTGGTCATTTTGACTGGTTTGGTAGTTCTAGTGTTAACTTCACGGGTTTTCAAGAGCAAAATATTTACTAAGATTCACTTACATTAAACTTCATTTAGTTTAGTCAAACGTATACTAAAATTACATATATGACTATTTAACCTGTGGGTTTGATTAATAAACAAACTAACTAAAGTCTGAAAATTTGCGAAACTATCATTTGGCGACAAACAATCGCCTCTCGAGCGCAAAGGGTTAAACGACAAGTAGCTAAAAGGAATTGTCAACAAATATTGATCGAACGTTTGTAAAAATCTTCGTGTTTGATAACGAAGGAAAAAGTAAATGAACTAAATGTATGGCTTCTACGGGAAACGTATGGGTTTCATGAAAAATTTGTAAAAGAAATTAAAGATAAACAAGTAGCTGGCTGTAACTACATTAAAATAATTATTATTCATCTATCTAACTAATTATTATTCATTTATCTAACTAATTATTATTCGTTTCTTTTTAACTTTTTTATGGCCACTGTAAAAATCGTAAGATAAACGATTTGAGCCTGACTAACAAACTATAATAGTTTGAAGGTTGTACAACGCATAATCGCAGAACTATCTCTCACGTGTAGGGTCTTTTGTCTGCTTGATCGCGTAAAGCAGCCTGTACGTGTAGAAATGGTGGCTCAGCTAGGGACTAAGACAACATGGTGGAGTATCCTGTGGTTCCTCACAAAGATAGGCCTCGTCTCGGATAAGAGGCGACCCAAGGATAGGTCCGGGGTTTGTTTTAGCAGGTCAGAAAGCATCTTGACCTGTCAGGAAAACCAGCAGGAAAACGGAGTGGCGAAAATAACGATTTTTCACGTTCGACGACCGGATTTTCCTCCTTGTCACGGTACGTCAAATTTCTTCGTTTGTACTGTTCCCATCCATAACTCATGGGACGCTAGTAAATTTTGGAGAAACTGTTTATTGTGATAGGCGTTTAACCCATTAACGTCAAGTCACCGTAAGATAGAAATTTTACGACAATTCTAATATTAGTAAAAATAGACAATGATCTGTTCCTGTGTTAATGTTATCTGAGCCAGAGAATATTTAAATTTTTTCGGTACCAACTAAGTTGTTAAATAAGTTATGTGAGGGTGATTGCTAATTTATTGACGTGTGTACGTTTGTTTGTGTGAAAGAGATTCTAGAATGAACGGTCAAGAAATTAGAATGAGAAGCAATGTATGGAAAAACAAGAAGGATGAAAATATGAGTGAATGGAGTAGAGAATGAAAAAATTGAATGAGGATCGTGAGTGTATACCTTTTGTTTAGAGATTGATTGAGAATAGGACGTGCGAATGGTATCGGAAAATTATTACACCAAATAAATACATTTATATTTTTTAACATTGTCGTTTTCCTCAACAAGTTATTGCTATAAGTTAATTGTAGTGTTCTAACGATAAAACTGCCAATGTGTCTAAAATGATTAATTTCTAGTTTTTCACACAAATTTTCTAAACTTATCGTAGAACACTTTCAGCAATTCATTATGATACTCTGCAGAAAACTATGAATTAAAGTTTGTTTTCCTTGTATTAAGAATTGAATAAATAGTTTATGTTACTCCGCATAAAATTATGGTACCTATAGAGAGCCTGTCTTCAAGAAGTTAACCCTTTGTCCTCGAGAGGCGACTGTTAGTTATCTAATGAAACTACTTTCAAAAATTTTCAAATTCGAAATATTTACTAACATTCATTTATATTAAACGGTAATAAAATTTAATATATCTGACTATTTAACCTCTGAATTTGACCAATAAACAAATTAACTAAAGTCTGAAAATTTGCGAAACTATCATTTGGTGACTAACAGTCACCTGTCGAGCGCAAAGGGTTAATAAGATCTAAATGTTCTCTGTGGACAAATAATAATCGAGTATTAGCTTCATTTTGTGACTGTCACATAAATTTTTGTTTTATTTTTGGTCGTGAACGGGAGACTACATCGCTCACTGTACGTCTTTCTGCGCTTTCTTTCGCTTGCCCTCTTTAAAATTTTTCTTGAAGTTTCGAAGCAAATTCTGGTCGCAGAGCTACTCTAGGTAGATCCTTGAGGATGCTCTTCAGACATTGTCCGGTCATTAAGGCTTCTGGTTTCCATGGTTTATCTCTCGAGAGGTCCTCTTCCGTTCGGCTACCGTGTTCAAAACATGACCGCCGATCGATGTTTCATGAAACTGTAAATCGACGCGCAAAGGTTTGACCTGAGTCGCGCGGCGGAGAAAATGTGTAGCTGCTCATTTGGATTGCAAATGAGCTGGTAATTATCGAGATGCGTTGCGGAGATACTTGTACAGTGCTGTAGAAGCGGTAACAATTAATTTTTGCGCAACACGAGTCATTATACGGTGCGATCGTATTGATTCGAAGACCGTATTTAATATCTTTCATCTATCAATTTGATAGGACTGTACACATTTTTAACTTTTACACAAATTTCTTGTTACGCGCAAGATCTACACAGCCAGCAAGATATAATAGTTCGTTATTAATTTTCATATTTTAATAGTATTATTGTTTATTAAATAATTAAAGGGTTTTAACACTAGAATACTAAAATGACAAAAAACGACCAATTCCTTTTTTATGGAAATTGTAAATTTATCGCGATACACTTTTGAAAGTTTACTATAAAATTTTACAAAAGCTATGAATTAAAATTTGTTTCTCCCGCATTAAGTACTTTTTTACGCGTTATTCAGCTTTATTTCAATTTGAAATGTACATTAATTATTCATAATTTCAATATTAAAGATAAAGACAAAAAATGGCAAAAAGGACGAATTCCTTTTTTTATGGAAATTGTAAATTTATCGTGATACACTTTTGAAAGTTTACCATAAAATTTCACAAAAGCTATGAATTAAAATTTGTTTCTCCCACATTAAGTACTTTTTTACGTGATACTCAGTTTTATTTCAATTTCAAGTGCACATTAATTATTCATAATTTCAATATTAAAGATAAAGACAAAAAATGGCAAAAATGACCAATTCCTTTTTTTATGGAAATTGTAAATTTATCGCGATACACTTTTGAAAGTTTACTATAAAATTTTACAAAAGCTATGAATTAAAATTTGTTTCTCCCGCATTAAGTACTTTTTTACGCGTTATTCAGCTTTATTTCAATTTGAAATGTACATTAATTATTCATAATTTCAATATTAAAGATAAAGACAAAAAATGGCAAAAAGGACGAATTCCTTTTTTTATGGAAATTGTAAATTTATCGTGATACACTTTTGAAAGTTTACCATAAAATTTCACAAAAGCTATGAATTAAGATTTGTTTCTCCCACATTAATTCCTTTTTACGTGATATTCAGTTTTATTTCAATTCCAAGTGCACATTAATTATTCATAATTTCAGTATCACAGATAGAGACAAAAGAAAGCTGCGGAAAGCCACGGATGAAACTTGGACAAGCAATTTGTAGGAATGACAAGACAGTGATATAATCGCGAAATAATCAGTCTGAAATACTGTTGAGGATGTTTTAATGGCAGCTCATCAAAACGCGCCCCCATCGTGGGCATCCGCAGCGGGATCGCTTTTCAGAAATGTTCATCTGGTAATTGCTGCACAAACTCGTGGTCGAAAATTCAACAAAGAACCGAGCATGGTCGGGCCTGCGTGGCTTCTGAAGCCGTTTCCTTTTTTTCCTCTTCTACCCAAACAAAACTCTTTTACCTTACCTCGCCTTCCTTTTGCGTTCGTGACTTCTCCCTGACCGAACAGTGTTCTCAACCGTTAACGTTAAGCCTGCGTTCGTGGTGCCTCTTCGAGGCCATCTTCCTCTTTCACGTGCATGTATTGTATACACAAGCGAAACTTTCGTATCATTCCTCGACGACACGAGGTAGATATGCACAATTTCACAAAGACGTTTTCTAGATTTTTTGAACTTCGAAAGAAATCTAGAATTTTTAGCTTAATTGCTGTGATTAATTTTTCTTCTGACCTTCCCGGGATTTATTTCTTATTTATTGTTTAAATCATATCTTAAACAAAGGATCACAAATGATTTTTATTCACTGGATCGATTAACTTTTGCCCATTACTCGAAGTTAAGGTAAACGTATGAAAACTGTGAAGAATTTACACTTACGTATGGAAATGTTGAATTTGGAATATTATTATACATTCTTAATAGGTGCGAAGAATTTCGTTTTTTACACTTACTTCATCTTAATTTTCAAGCTGTTCATTAACATTTCCTTCGTGTACTTTGGGAGACGTTGTTCAGACAAATTGAACCACCGTGTACATCAGAATATTCGGATTCATAATTTGCATCGTCGGAAAAGGTCAAGTGAGTCAGACCGGTTTCGAAAAAATTGAGCCAGTTATCATTTAGCCGGTAGCCGAAGAATGTGCTATACATAACTAGCGCTAATCATGGGTTGGCTGTTGTTATGAACATTGGCATTCGCTTTTTTGCCCTACATGCAATCATATCAATTCTTTGTCACTTCTACTTTCTCCAGTGTCAAATTTTAAGTTCGCAGGAATACATTAAAAAATTTCTTCGATATACAGAGACTAAATCTTTTCCTTTATTAAAGTTTACCCATTTACTTCAAACAGTTTAATAGTTATTTCACCTTATTTTCGTGACCGGATTGTATTTGTCGACTAAATCTTTTCCATGGACTTCTATTTTGTTATTAAATTGCTTTTAATCTTTCGGGTATTAATTGTGTAATTGCACAACACAAATCGATCGTCTTTAAGTGTTCGTAACGTGTTAATTCTAAGCTGTTCAATTATGAATGACTTCCACGTAATTCGTTCTTTAAGTCGAACAAGCTGAATTACCTAACATAAGTCATAAGTTTTCCTCAACGTAATAGACAATTCAGACCTACTGAATATTTATTGGAATTCAAGTCAATTTGCGTGATGAATGGTGTGTATGTTCTCCACAGGTGATTTGAGAAAAGGGTTAAAAAATTCGAAGGTATACACGTAGTACTATGTGTTCATATGTAATACTGATATAATTTATTACGGAAATGCGTTAATACAGACCTGTCAGTCAATATAAATGAAGCGATATAGAATTTTCTGTTCCTGCAACATGCGATTTGCTTTCTTTCGGTTGTTAAATTTTACATCTAAACTTTATGAATAGAACATTCTGTTTCAGGTTGTAATATTATGATGAGATTGCATAGCGTAAATAAAAACAGAGTCATTATTTTAACGAACTTAAGGAAAAATATAACTTTTAATCTGGAACATGTCTAACCTTGATAGATGATAAGTACACATAGATCATGCGTTTTGAAAGGTTGATGTGTAACAAATACAAAATATGAATAACTTTTCTAAATATACGTTTCGCTGACAGTCGACGGACACGACTGTCAAGGAGAAAAAAGCTTGAACTCTGTGAAAAACGCTGGTTGTTTCCCAAAATACGCTCCCTAAACATATACTCAAATTAAAGCTGAAGAATCTAAATATGTATTCGTGAAAATCCTTTTGAAACGTATTAATGATTAATGTAATACAAATAAAAATAGACTTCAACATAATATTTATTTTCCCAAATATTGTTCAAAATTGTCTTACTTAATGAATATTATGATTTACGATCTTTTTCATTATTTTATATATCACTTCCTATGTTTTCCTTTTTTTCAACATTCACATGATATTTAACACTAGAACTACCAGAACAATCAAAATGACGGATCGATGATTATTCATAGCAACCTTATAAATTCACTTTACCAAGCTTCCAAAATTTACTATGATTTTCTGCAGAAGGTATAAATAAAGATTTGTTTTCTGTATATTCGATATTTGTTCACGTAATTTTCAATTTGATCTGTTTCATGCAAATAAGTACATTGTAATCGTCGGTAGTTTTAGTGTTAACACTAGAGCAGTCAAAATAAACAATTGGTGATTATCCATAGCAGCCTTGTAAATTAACTGTGGTAAAGCTTCCAAAATTTACTATGATTTTCTGCAGAAGGTATAAATAAAAATTTGTTTTCTGTGTATTCGATATTTTTTCACGTAATTTCAATTTGATCTGTTTCATGCAAATAAGTACACTGTAATCGTCGGTAGTTTTAGTGTTAACACTAAAGCAGTCAAAATGAACAATTGGTTATTATCATAGCAGCCTTGTAAATTAACTGTTAAAGCTTCCAAAATTTACTATGATTTTCTGCAGAAGGTATAAATAAAGATTTGTTTTCTGTGTATTCGATATTTCTTCACGTAATTTTCAATTTGATCTGTTTCATGCAAATAAGTACACTGTAATCGTCGGTAGTTTTAGTGTTAACACTAGAGCAGTAAAAATGAACAATTGGTGATTATTCATAGCAACCTTATAAATTCACTTTACCAAGCTTCCAAAATTTACTATGATTTTCTGCAGAAGGTATAAATAAAAATTTGTTTTCTGTGTATTCGATATTTTTTCATGTAATTTTCAATTTGATCTCTTCCATACAAATAAGTACACTGTAATCGTCGGTAGTTTTAGTGTTAACACTAGAGCAGTAAAAATGAACAATTGGTGATTATCCATAGCAGCCTTGTAAATCAACCGTGGTAAAGCTTCCAAAATTTACTATGATTTTCTGCAGAAGGTATAAATAAAGATTTATTTTCTGTGTATTCGATATTTTTTCATGTAATTTTCAATTTCATCTGTTCCATACAAATAAGTACACTGTAATCGTCGGTAGTTCTAGTGTTAACACTAGAGCAGTCAAAATGAACAATTGGTGATTATCCATAGCAGCCTTGTAAATTAACTGTGGTAAAGCTTCCAAAGTTTACTATAATTCTCTGCAGAAGGTATAAATAAAAATTTGTTTTCTGTGTATTCGATATTTTTTCATGTAATTTTCAATTTGATCTGTTTCATGCAAATAAGTACACTACAATCGTCGGTAGTTCTAGTGTTAAGTTAGTAATTAACTAATAATATAAAACTAATTGTACCCAGTATAAATATGTACACAATTATCCAATACTAGACACAATACAGGTAATATATTTACCATCTCCTTTAAGTCGTATATTGTATAAACGATCAATACCGATTTTAGTTACAAAGTAATTCACTATGTGCTTAACGACCAATTAAGCCCGACAATCAAAAATCTTTTGCGTTCCCGTATCTCCTGCGCCGTGCAAACAAATAACGAACCGAGCCGAAGATCGGAAAGAAAATTGGCAGGTAACTGGTAAAACACACGTTACCTTGAGAACAATGAGGACGATGGGACGGCATTAAACGGCGGCGGCATTATCAGCGAGATCGGTAGGTACGAGGCTCTCGAAACGGTCCTCGTTATAATCTGCCATCCGCGGGACAAGTGGCATGCGAAGTAAGCGGCATTAACTATGCACGGAACGTAATTACAATAACTGTGCCGTTACGGTGTTACAAGGCAGCAGGGAGAGGGAGAATTGCAAAACGCGTGGAAAACGCGACAGTCGGATGAGTTGTGTTTTATTCGTCTCCTCTCTCTCTCTCTCTCCTTTTTTCCCTTAACCGTTTGCGTATCAGAGGGTTTTCAAAAAACACGGTCGAAAAACGCCAAGGAACGCGATCGCGCTCTTTCGATTATGCGTCGAAAAAAGGAGAAGAGCGCTTCTTTGAATATGTGTCGAAATATTATTTGTTTTTCAAATTTTTCATATTTTGTTTGACACAGAGTGTGTTAGCGTTGAATCGTTCAAGACATCTGTGAGGCGAGTCGACTCATAAAATTCCATGTATCAAGCATTTTCTAGACTGCTGGCAACGAAGGAAAATTTGAATAAAGGCGGCAAAGTTCAGCAAGGGGTGGTAACGAGGAGACGATTGAGATTATACAAACGAAGAACAGAAATAAATGTAACGTTGAAGGGGTCGGACGTGTTGTTTTACTCTTTGGGTTTTATCATAATTTTAATAAGTACGTATATGCGCACACAGTAGTCAAAGGGTTAATTGAAACGAGCGACTGTAAATACGTCAATTCGTCGGGATTTACCACAGTGTGTTGCCGATTACCAAACGAAATCTACTAATTATTTCAAATCCTATTACACACTCGGATTAATCGTTCTCGTAATTGTAGTGGCGATCGTTGTAAGAGCAACGGTTTTAATTGGAAGTCCGAGATACGCCTTCGATTTCTCGAAGATCGACGATACTTTCGTGGATTACCGTGTAACCTGGTAATTGTACGGTACGTGCGTTTCATCCGTTTATCAAGCTAATACGTTTCTTTTTCTTTCAGAGGTACACTATCGATTGGTGTCGTTGGTAGAAAAGTGTAATTCAATTAAATCGTTCTTTTATAGGATCACGCTTTGCACCGGACGATTCGAGTTTATGGGATTTCGGTTGATTTCCGATTTAACGTCCATCCGATACTTTTAATAGTACTTACTTCAGAATTACTTGAAGTTGTGGAAAATTTCTTTCAATTACTTATCTTTTTTATACTTTTCGAATTAGTTTCTTTAGTGTTAAAAATAGGAGAAGAATTTTGATCACTCGTTCAAAGGAATGTGTATAATAATTGTTGTATAGTACTTCATACAGAGAGATGATTTCTTTTTTTCTTTCTTTATGAAATATTACAAAATTGTGAGAATTTGTGTAAACAACGATATCGGTGGTTCTACTTGGGACATATTTATTCTGGATTAAATTGATACTTAGAGGACTATAATGAAGTAGTTTCAGAGAAAGTTGAGAACTTTCCCGCGTTAAATCTAAGAAATTACATAACTTCGTAATTCTATTTACGTTTAGCCTGATATTAAGAACAATTATTCAGCGGAAGGTAACGTAACGTAAGCATGAAAAAGAGTTAAAAGGATGTGAAATTAATAATAACTGTTTCCAACACAGGATACAACGAACTATTATACTATTAAAGCGAGGTGCGTGAATGTACAAGCACCGAATCCGTTCGATTCGCTAATTACTTATTAGTCCAATTAATTCTTTTCCTGGATGCGATTATTTCAGATTACACAACGATTTAAATACTTGCGTAATTCGTAAAATCGTTAAGTCGCAATGTTGCCGAACGCTTTGAACTTAATGGGAATCGGAAAAGAAAAATAATTCTGAAAATAATTAAAAATCACTCGTTGGTCCTGTATGACGCTCCAGTTTTTACCGTATTTACCGTAAAAATTCATTCATTAGCTTCTCATCGTGACTCCAGCCGAGCAATCTAGATTAATCACTTTCACTTGGTCAGCTACGTTTAACGTTCACCCAAAGATAAGGTTCGAAAGCCACAAAAAAAAAACTCAACGGGTAGCGTTGGTGATTACGTTTTAATTTATTATTGTGTAACAAACTGAGACTGGATTTCTAGAAAGAAACGAGCGCTCGAGCATTTACGATTTCCTTCACGAAACGTCATTTCCGACATACGCAACGTGTGCGTATCTAATAAGTATTAAAAGTTTAATCGCTTGAAAGCAAAACTCCGTGAGTTTTTGAAGAATTGTATACGTAACAGTATATTTGCGTATCTGTTTCTATCGTTTGGAGCATATACGAAATATGTATGATAAAACGCAAGTGTTGAAATAACGGGATTTTCAGTAAAACGATTACTTTTATAATACATACCACCAAATTGATAAGAGAACTTTATGCTTGCAAATAAAAATTCATAATGATCTATAGAAACTTTATATCGAGTAACTGAATATGGTAGTATAAAGTGTGCAGAAAAAATTAAAATAATGGTACAACAGCAGGAAATCGGCACTTAAATTTAATAAACAGTGCAACGCAACAATTTGATTAATTTGATAAATCACACTGTATTATCACAATATTGAGCTAAGTTTGAATTTTAAATAGACTGCGAATTTTTATGCATTTATGGCAAAATAGTGCTTAATGTTTGTCCAACATATGCAAATACACAAAATGTTTAGAACAAAGCGTACGTTATAATATTCACCGTTTGAAGCAGCTCACTGTTTAAATTCCGTTTCTCTGATTACATGTGCTTATGCGGTAATGTATAGATTTAAGGGTTGGTATTGTAAGATGGTACGTTTGGTGGGTGTTTGGGTATGAATGTGTGTGCACACGTGTGTGTGTGTGTGAAGAAATCGGTAGAGTGGGGCAAAGTGTTTTGTCTTTTCGGGCTCCACTCGATCGATTGATGAAGAGGGCAGAAGCTAAATAGTCAGTGTAGAGCAAGGAGCTGTGTGGTTTGCGAAGCGTAGACGTAGTTTGTTATTTTGTGTTCGTTTGTGTCGTTTTAGTTTTATCAAATACACCTATATTTACAATTTTATTCACTTTTCTTTCTTTTCCCTTTCTTTTATTTATAACCTTTCCTATACTTATAACAATATGAAATATTTATAATTTTTTTATTAATTGTATATTTACAATTTTATTCACTTTTCTTTCTTTTCCCTTTCTTTTATTTATAACCTTTCCTATACTTATAACAATATGAAATATTTATAATTTTTTTATTACTTGTATATTTACAATTTTATTCACTTTTCTTTCTTTTCCTCTTTTTTTATTTATAACCTTTCCTATACTTATAACAATATGAAATATTTATAATCTTTTTATTAATTGTATATTTACAATTTTATTCACTTTTCTTTCTTTTCCTCTTTTTTTATTTATAACCTTTCCTATACTTATAACAATATGAAATATTTATAATTTTTTTATTAATTGTACATTTATAATTTTATTCACTTTTCTTTCTTTTCCTCTTTTTTTATTTATAACCTTTCCTATACTTATAACAATATGAAATATTTATAATTTTTTTATTAATTGTACATTTATAATTTTATTCACTTTTCTTTCTTTTCCTCTTTTCTTATTTATAACCTTTCCTATACTTATAACAAAACGAATTTGCATACGAATCTGTGGTGTACCCGCGATAGAAACAGAATTAACACTAACAATAATAATATACTAATTACCCTTTAATTTCTTTAATCGAACACGTTTCTGAACCCACGAATTCGCATAAAAATCCGCTCCCTTATCGGTATACCGATAAGAGAAACAAAATTATTAATAACGACAATGACTTACCGCCACGAATCACTCGCCATCGCCGTTTCTGCGTCCCGTTCTTCGTGTTTCCTCGGAACAGATGTTCCCCGCACGCTTTTCATTGTGAGCGACCCGCTATTTCGGTCCGCGTTTCGCTCCGAGGGCGGCGATTACATTTCAATCGGTCGCGAGCCGTCCACGTTCCCTCGTTACGACGTTATTTACGGTGAATCGTAACGGGCGCGTCCAGGATCGATCCGTTGGCAGCGCGAACACGGGCTAAACTCCTGTTGCGGTTACAACCCGCCGTGGTCCGTGTAATTTTAGCAGTAACGACTTGTCCGGGACTCGAGCAAAAACCGCGTGAGAAACGAAGAAACGACCGTAACGGGGAAACGCCGCGAAGATCGGCGTTCATTCAGTGTTTCTGAAGAGAACCGATTCGAAGTCGCGTTCGAGGATTTGTCTAACAACCCTTTTCAAGTATTTGCTGCGCCAGAGCGGTTTCCTGGTCTTGCGTGATCTACGATAGAAAATAATTTGAATATAGATGGTTAGTTGAGAGGTTGCAGGCCAATGCTTGATCTTCAACGAAGCATCATACTTCGAGAGCAACGAAGCAAAGACTACATATTATTCGGATAAATTGAACGATTTATGCTTGTCAGGTCAGGAGTCAAACGGAAAGCGTAATAAATACTGAAGCTGTGTATCCCTTTCATAAATTAAAGATCGAATGTTTCAACACCTACCGAAGTAATTCATCTTTGCTTCATTTCCGAGGATGATTTAAAGATATGTACAAGGGGTCTGTTTCAACTCGTAAGGAACCGTAGGTACAAGATAAAAGAGCGGCCACGAAAATTGTCTCTTAACCCTTTGCACTCGAGAGGTGACCGTTAGTCGTTTAATGATATACTAACTTCAAAAATTTTCAAATTCGAAATATTTACTATGATTCACGTATATTAAACTTCATTTAGTTTAGTTAAGTCGTATATTAAAATTTACATATATGACTGTTTAACCTTCGAGTCTGACTAATAAACAAACTAACTAAAGTCAGAAAATTTGCGAAACTATCATTTGTTAACTAACAGTCACCACTTAAGTGCGAAGGGTTAATTGTCTAGTAATATTAATTTGAAAGATTTTCAAGCGCAAAATATTTACTAAGATTCGCTTATATTAACCCTTTGACCTCGAGAGGCGACCGTTACTCATTTAATGATACTAACTTCAACAATTTTCAAATTCGAAATATTTACTATGATTCACGTATATTAAACTTCATTTAGTTTAGTTAAGTCGTATATTAAAATTTACATATATGACTATTTAACGTCCGAGTCTGAACTAACGTCTGAAAATTTGCGAAACTATCATATGCTAGGATTATGATGTCCTATGAGAGGGGACAGCCGAGTGTAAAGGGTTAAAACGTTTCATTTGAAAATTTACTAGAATAAACATCGCGCAATCGAACACCTTCATATTTTACCTTTACGTTTAGAATAACCTTAGGTTCAATTAACGCGACAAAATGGATAACTGATAAAACTTGCAACTACATATTGCATGAACATCATTGTCAGCATCAATCATAGTGATTTCAATCGTTCGTTTCAAGTACAGTGGCTTCAAAGAGTAATCGTACACTGTGTTACAAATAAATTCATTTAATCTTAAAGTTCTGATTTCAATGAAAGTTTTTAATAAAATTTTGTAAATATGTGGAACGTAATAGTATGTGTGTGGATTAATGTTTTCTTTTATTGAAATACTACCTTAAATAGGTGAAAACAACGTAAGTGGTTTCAATAGTTTTTCTCGTACTTTAAATATAATTTTGTAATGGTGTGTGATAAAGCAAAACCTTTCGGATAAAAGATATTCAATCTTTAATCTTCTATCACTCAGTCATAGAAAAAGATTCCAGAGAAACTTGTGTTCAAAGCGTGAAGAATCTCTAAAACTTTGAGCCTAACTTTTAACCTCTCAAAAAAAATTCCTGTCGAGAAAAAAAATTGCTCCATCTATAATCCATCTATAATCCATTATGCTCTATATACATGCCAACTTTCATTGAAATCAGAATTTCAGGATTAGGTGAATTTCCTTGAAACATAGAGTACAAATACTTTTTGAAGCCACTGTAGTTCAAAGAGTACGAGAAACTACGAGAAAAAATATTTAGCGCATAGAACCTTGAAAGGTGATGAAAAGAAAGCAATTCGTAGTGGTAAGGTGAAGGACCTTTCTGAGTGCAATTAAAGTGAAGTAGACCAGAGGGCAGACTGACCCTGTGCTCACGTGGTTGCGTGTTCATTGGAGAACAAAGGAGAGTCCGTTTTGCTCGTCGAGTGCATATTCGCAAACCGATATACAACCGTGTGCTACGTGCATCACGTGCATAGTGTGTGCGCGTGTGCGCCAGCCGTGGAACACACACACGTGATCCGGCACCACGTGGCTTCGACAGCGTCACTGGCGAACAAAGGAGGAGAGAGAGAGAGCAATCCGCGCGGTAATGATTATTTCAGAATGGAAATCATTGCAATACTCCCGGTGAATGCTGGCAATTTTCTCGTGACAAATTCGTGCCCCGCTCTTGCAACCTTTGACGTTGGTCATAAGGTATGCACGACGAGAAACGTTATATATAAAAACAAAACAATATAACCTTATTCCTTAGTATATGTATTAGGTCGAGTCATAAGTAACTTCCGCTTTTTTATCAGACATTTATTTTGCTCTCATTAAATAACAAAATTATATTAATTTATTATGTATTCACCACTATTATATATAACCTTCTCCCATCTTCCTGGCAGTTTATCAATTCCTTTCCTTGTAAAATGTGATTGGTTTGGACTGGAAGAAATTTTTGACAGCCTGCCTGACTTGCTCTTCAGAATTGAAGGTTTTTCCATTCAAAAAGTTTTATAAAGAACAGAAAATGTGGTAGTCTGTTGGGGCAAGATCCGGGGAGTAAGGTGGATGTGGTAAAACAGACCATCCAAGCTGAAGAATTTTTTCTTGAGTCACCCTTGCTGTATGTGGTCGCGCATTGTCGTGTAAAAGAATGACGTTTTTGCAATTGACGAGTGCAGGACGCTTTTCATGGAGTTTCTCTTGCACTCTTTGCAACTGCTGAACGTATCTATCTGCAGTAATCGTTAAATTTGACTTCAACAACTCGTGGTGAATTATTCCTTGACAATCCCACCATACACACAATAAAATCTTTTGCCATGGATATTTGCTTTCGGATCTGATAGGGATGGTTGATCCTTATCAAGCCACTGTCTTTTGTGGACTATATCCTCATAGGTAACCATTTTTCATCGCCTGTTACAATCCTGTTTAAAAAAGGCTTAATTTTTACCCGTGAGAGCAGACTTGTGGCGATTGACATGCGATCTTCTTTATTCTGTTCACTGAGATTGTGAGCTACCCATGCTCCTAACTTGCTGACATTCCCTAATTTCTCCAGGTGACGGTTAACAGTTGATTGTGATGTATTCAACCTTTCTGCTATACCTCTTATTGATTGACGTGGATTTCGCTCCAATATTGCTTTTAAAAGGTTGTCGTCAAAGTCAGAAGGACGTCCCGCCCTCGGTTCGTCTTTTAAGGTCGTATCTCCAGAACGGAATTTTATAAACCAATTTCTAACTGCCCGATCAGTTATTAGTCTTCACCATATACACTGCATATTTTTTCAGCTGTCGCCTTAGCACTATTGCCTTGTTTAAATTCCCAATGCATTACATGACGAATATGTACTTTTTAACTCTCCATTTCAGAGATTAAAAAAAACAGTTTAACGTAACGTGTATTACACAAAACAGTTCATAAAAGACTAACTAAAGCCTTGTCTATATAGTGAAAACAAAAACTTCTTGTCATGATAACTCATAGCGGGTAGATACGAACAATAGATTCTACTTTGCTGCATCGGAAGTTACTTATGACTCGACTTAATAGTTCGAGGCCCGATGCAGCTCGGAAGAACCTTTTCCTCCCTCTCGTATTTCCCCCAACCCTTGAGCACAACGAGGCGTCATGCCTAGAAAACGCAAATTGGACAGGACATTCCTGGCTTACACGTCTGAGTAGAAATATCAGAAAAATTAAAGTGATATATTTATACGGAACATCCGAAAATAAAATTTACTTCCCTAACGTCCCCACATTATCTTCTCGCATCATTACTACTATTTCGCGCAGTGCTGCGTAAAAAAACGAAAACGAATTCGCTTGTTGAAGGATACTGAGAGCTCAGTTCCGTTAAACATAATACACCTCTCTGCATATCAACGCAACGCATTTGGCCGGCATTAAACGGAACACAGATACTCTCAGCATACTATTCTTCTTCCAGCTGCTTTCAATGAATGTTGATTTTAACCCGTATTCAACACCGTGCTTACATATAATTGTCCCGTTTATTTCCCGTCCGGTGTTGGTGGAAATGACTTTCTGCAATATTTACTCGTTAACCTGTCGACGGCTCTTATTTCAAGACGGATACGAAAGAGAAACAGAATAAGAAGGAAAAGCGAAGAAACACTCAGAAAAAGGTTCTCGTTTTCTACGAATGAGATGTGTCCTCAAACAAAAAACACAAGAATCCGACCTCCAATTAGTAGCCTGAATTAAATGCACCTCCTTCCATGGAATTTTGCTGCGATTATTCTCATTTAAATTTAAGCTCGTTATTTTTCCCTTCAGGAATAATTTACCCATGAAATTGCCGCGAAACTTCAGCGTCCAACATGTTAATCCGCGAATTATAAAATATTCGTTACGTACTTGACGTTAGTCGATAATATATAATTCTTTAAATGCATTCTTTAACCATTTTACTATAAAGGATAGCCAAATGCTCCAAATTTTCAGAAAATACCACTTTGGTAATAACTTTCCACAATGCGGAATCATTTTTATCTCTACTTACATGTGTTATAATATAAATTGTTATTGTTCAATGTAATAAAATATGCAATCTTACAAAAAAAACTGTATACACCAATACCTCGCTTTGCGTCGTTTCGTTTTGCGTTTTTTCGATGTTGCATCGCTGCTCAATTAGTACTAATTTTCATTGCGCGTCGTTAGGTTTTCGAGGTTGCGTTGTTTTGGATTCGAGTCTTGAATTTTTTTCTTGTTTTCTAACAGATGGCTCTACTTTTGTTTCTAATTGCGCCATGCCAAAAAACTCGGTAATTCCTCTTCTAACCGAAAATCAACGTAATTTTAATACAGTTTTATTTTCACTTTGTTTTGCTAATTTTAGAGTTCAGTTTCAATCTTCGATCTTTACATGGTTTGCTGTAGAAAATCTTAATTCACTTTGCGTCGTGTTTTTTTGGAACGTAACCCCGACGCAAAGTGGGGTATTGGTGTACTAAGTACGTACGTAGTTTCGAAGCATCACGAAAGTATTAAAGAAAGAAAGGATTTGAAATGATGTTACCTTAAAGATTTCTGTATTCAAAAATCTGCAGAAGTATGTAAAATTGTTATTAGTACGTATAGTATAAATGTTCAACTTACAAGGAAATTAGTGAGAGATTTGACAGAGAAATTAAGCGGAAAGTGCTTCCAAACTTTTGAACGGTAGTGTATACAGCTCGCAACAACTGTTTGACTTCACCCAAGTTCACTCCTAATTGAACTTGCTATCTTCAAGAGGAAACAGGAAGCAATTAAGTATATTCAATTACTTTCTAATAAACAAAACGAAATCGTAACAATAATGGGAACAAGAGAATGGATTTTGCAACAAAATAATGCGGCTATTAACTAAGCAAAGTAGCAGAAACTTATTTTCCTCAAAATAATGTAACGGTATTATTACTGCGATCAAATATTCTGCGATCATTCTCACGGAATTGTTAAGTTTTTAAACTGACGTTAAACAGATGTCGTATTTAAATTCCCCAAATGATGGGATGACTATCAGAGGTACCTGTATACATGATGTAGGCAATCTTTCTTTTCATTATCTAAGGGGTAACTTACACAAAACAAAGGAACCATGAAACTTTTTCAAGAAAAGGCAATGCATTAAGGCATTCCGAGATAAATATGGGTAAGATCAAACAATTGTTGCAGAGAGTATTAGGTTCAGGTTAGTAACTAATCTTTAAATAAATAGTTACTAATTGGTTGTGTGTGAATATTCGTATGTAAGCTAAGCATAAACTTAGTTTACAAGAGTTCCTTACATTATGAAATTATACCTTGGCTAATTTTATTATCAGTACCAAGAATTGTTCAAAATAAAGAAACAGTAGAATGCCCAAAATTGCAAACATTTCGTTTACATAAATCTTAAGATCATAATCTTAACTTCTACTTTAAATAACATTTTAATTGATTGCAGAACAGTTATTATTTAAAACAGTATTCAAAATATTTGTTTCACAAGTGTTACTCAGCCTTGCATATTGTTAGGTTCAGCTAACGAGTTTCCATTAATAAATGAATAAAGTTAACGTCATAATTACAGAGATCTCTATAATATATAATATGTGTTATAAGTATATTATTTGACGAATTATACATTACAGTATCATTGTAATTTTATCATAAGTGTATCTCGAAATATATTTGACTTTCTGTAAGTATCAAGCACAATAAGAAAATGATATGAAATTGTGATTTATTTACATTTTTAAATGCTTGCAGAATACCTCAGTCTAATATTCATATCGTAAGCAACTTTAGTTATTGTGATACACTAATAATACACAAAACATTAAGACTAACACTTTCTACAACAAAAATTACACGTTCCAAAATGCTGGTATACAACACAACTTTCACCGACGTGTTTGCCGCCAATTTTGCAAAACATAATCAGAATACGTGAGAGTTCGTGCATGTCGTGTACCTTCGTGCATCTTCGGTACCGCTACTCAACGCGACGCGAACAATGCGCTGCATTTGAATTTCAGTATACAAGGTAATGTTACAACATAATCAATACGAAGCACCTAGAAAAGTGATTATTCATGCATTGAGAAATAAGTTCAGATTTGCAGGGTATCGCAGGTTTTAATGTTCAAACTTTGTCAGTGTATTCCATGGCACAAAGTAAGAAAAAAATGTTATGTAAACATAGGTCATATAGAGCTTTATTAAGAGGTTATAACAAAAATTCAATGTAGTAGCACGGAAGGAATTTTGTAAATATCTCGGAAACTAAGGCAGAGTGACGGTTATATGTATAGGAAAAAATCTGTTTAGAATACTCTCTTCTGTAACATATTTCAGAATCATGAAAATCGGAGTTCAGGCCCCTAAAGTAACTAATTACCTATTTCTTAGTGTTTAAACGTGTCAGCTTGAATCTATTCACACGCCAGCCCTCGTTGCGATCCTCGCAAGCTATTATTGGTGAAAATTCGTTTCAATGTTTGGTGACCTCAGATAGTGAACATAGCTTACATAAACACACTGAAAAACACAATACTGTTGATCTATCGAAGCCAATGCTCGCAGTAACAGCAAGTTGATTACTATTCCTATTCTGAATTTTTGTTATAACTTCTCAATAAAGCTCTGTATGACCTATGTTTACATAACATTTTTTTCTTACTTTGTGCCATGGAATACACTGACAAAGTTTGAACATTAAAACCTGGGACACCCTGTATAATACTATGGATGCATATATATAAATTCTAAACTAATCAATATTAAGCATTTTGTCGATAGATGATTTTAGTATTCTTTCGTTTTGTCAACGTGTTCAAAGTACCTAACCTATATTGTTTTCTTGTTGTTTGAATTCCCACCTTTAGTTAGTAAGAAAATTGTATCGATTATTTATTTAACTTCGTTTTTATCTCAATTTAAAAATGGAAGAATAAAACACGCATTTCAGACAAATTTTATTGTATTATTTCCGGAAAAGCAGGAACGTATCGCAAGCATACAAGAAGCTATGAGCCGTGTATGGGAGTAAAGTCTTGAAAGAAAGGCTTTATTTATTTATTTCGTTTCATGCAGAACTATTTAAATGATAATATTTTTAATGACGCTGATGATTTAAAATCTCGTTCATTTCAGTTTTTATGAACATAGAATTATGACACTGTCTAAAAGATGGCACAAGGTCATCGACAAAAACGGACAATACCTAATTTAATAAAGTCATATTTTGAAGTAAAAATTTTAAATTTTCATTTTTATTTTTAATCCGCAATCACTTAGTTGCCAACCCAATAATTTGTAATATCATACGTTTTGTAATTTTTATTAACGTATTTTGTGCGAGTAACAAAGAAAGAAGAAATTTCTATTATTTAAACATATATATTCATTAAATTCCTCTTTCTATAAGGTTACATAAAACGAAATCGATTATGAATTAATTAATAATTATTGTTTATCAATAATTCCACGAACGTTTCCACTTTCTGATAAAAATAAAGACATCGAATGAAATATCGATTTGATACTTGATCAGGTGGAGATAAAACAAATATAGTAAAATAGTTCGAAAGCATTGAAGTTTATAACCAAACTTGTTAAAATTAAAAATCACATAGAATTAAATATCGCTGAATAATTTCTATGCTTTTATAATTTTTATGACTTTAAGAGAATCGTCACGATATATTTACTTCATACACTAATTATATTATAAATAAATAAAAACAGTTGAACTATTAAAAGGTAAAACAAATGGTTACATTGTAACATTTGTTTTTACTAACCACTTCAAAACTATTTTTGTAGTATGCTTCGAATAGAATATATTATAGAATAGAACATAATAGCCGTTGAATATAACCATCTGCATCATGCAAATGTGCCAGTTGACATAATTTCGGTTTTCAGTATTACATAAACTACGTAACACCTTTTAAGATATAAGGACAGCAATAAAAATATTAGTTAAATTGAAAATCAATTATCGGTCGTATTTTACTATAAGAGCGTATTAATTAAAATTTTTTCATGATTCTCACCTCTAAAATTAATCTCAGCATTTTCGTTTTAATAAAAAGCAGTGAACAACTTTAGATTACTGGATACGCTGAACGGAATCTACCTGTATCAAGAGCACGATCAATGCCTGCTAATTTACCGGTATCCATCCAACGCGCTTCAAATTTAACACGTTCTAGATTAAGGAGCTTTGTGCGACTTTTCATTCAAATAATATGCAGTAAAAACGGTACATGTTGATAGCTTAAAACATGCAAATTACTAATCTTAGAGTTTTTGTTAAACTAGAAAGTTAAAATCAGCATATTCGTTATGAAAATAAATATTCACCGTGTAAAACGCACGGTGAAAACGAACAAAAACTAAAAGCTAAAAGAATAATAAACATTATTTTAAAGTAAAACAGTGTCAGCATAAAAGGCAGGAAAACATGGCGTAAAATAATAAACAAAATATTGCTTTTAAACATGCCTCAATTATACTTGAGTAATAAATATACGTTATATTTCATTAAGACAGTTTGCAGACAAGTAAAGTTTCCATAGAAAAGAAAGAAATTCTTGATTTTCAATGTTTTAATTTTTAAAAATGTTTTTTTGTTTTTATTGAAACTTTGTGTGTATGTAGATAGTAGTAATAAAATATGTAGATTAATTTTTATTTACGGAAATACCACTTTAAGGAAGTGAAATGAACGTTCAACGTGTTTGTTTTATCTCGTCTTTTTATCATAACTTTGTAATGGTACACGACAAAACAAAATATTTTAGGTAAGAAATGTTCTATTCTACGTGCTCTATTATCCTATCATATAAAAAATTCCCAGAGACAGTTAAACGTAAAGCTTGAAAAAGTGTTGAAGTTTCTGTGACTGACTGCACCCTTTTAAAACGACTTACCTCCGACAACAAAAATCGTTTCATGCGTAAACAATTATGTTCTATATATGTACAAAGTTTCATTGAAATCAGAACTTTAGAGTTACATGAATTCTTGTTATATAGTATGAAAATACTTTCTTGTACTACTGTAAATGTACATTTATGCTGTCGACGCTCAACGCTGCCCTTGGCTATTGACAAAGAAACAGACTGCGACACCGGATTGCCGTATTTATTTAAAATAAATCTGGTTCACAAGTTGCTCGGAGAATGTCATCGAATCGAACAACTCGCGACAACGATCCTCCAGTTTAGAACCTGTTCCACGTGTCAATGGTGCGCTACACGTGTTCATCGTCGATGTAACCCAGCGAACAAACGTGAAGCACTAACCTTGAACGTATCCCAGCAGGAACAGGCTGCAAAGGATCCAGCCTCGTATCATCGTATTCATAATCCGCTGACACTTGACACTTCACTCGTGACCGATTGCACCCCCCTTCTCTCTCTAACTGATCACCCTTTTTATCACGACCACATTCACGTAACCCACCTGCATACGGTAATACGCATTTACGATTCTTCTGTACTTCCGGTAACGGGAGACCAATCGGAGCATACACGAATTCGAAAAGGATGTGGACCGACGTCTGTTACAAAATTCTGCAACATCCACACGGCGCTCCAGCGCGAACCATCTGCAAGGACAAGCAAAGGCAAACTGAGCGCAAACTAGTCGGTGTCCGAGTTTGTAGCCATTGGACTTCATCCCCGACCCGCGGCCGTGGTTGGAACCCCACTACCTACAGTCCATGTGATTTCCAAACCGCCTGCGCGAGTCCCACCCGGCGCTCGCACCCTCACCTGGGCGTCTCGTACCACGAACCCCACCTGTCGCTTCAAACAATTCGTTTGCATCGTTTTCCATCACCGCGATCGTTCTACCTCTTTTCTACTTCTGATCGTAGTCAGAATTGAAGCAGTCCTTAATTGCTTTCTACTCTTGAAAGGCGATTCCCTGTGTTCAAAAACTTGAAGTTAAATAAAATATTTCTAAACGATATCAAAATTGAACTAAAATTCATTCCAATCGGGTAAATAACAATAGAA